>APFE030665630.1:493585-518324 GCA_000404065.3 Pinus taeda
ATATTTAAATTTAGAATACAAATGTAATTCCCAATCACTTGACTGGAACTTCCTATCCTTGATAAGCTTAGATCATGCCATCTCGATCTTTGTTGTTGAATTATGTTGGTTATGTGAATAGCATCTTGTCATATCTCATCAAGTTCATTCAATTGCTCCATTCTTTGTTTTTGGGCTTCTGATAGATCAAGACCCAATTTGACTGTTGTTTTGAATGTATTTATTTGGAACTCAATATGAAATAGGACTTGCTTCCCATAAACAAGTTCATAAGGAGTATGCGTTGTTGTGTTTCTCCATGTGGTGCGATATGCCCATAAATCTTCTAGAAGCTTTTTTGCCCAATCCCTTCTATGCAGATGTACGGTTTTGATAAGAATAGCTTCAGGTACATTATGAGTAGCTTCAACTTGTCCATTTTCTTGCGGATAATATGGAGTGGATCTCCAATGCTTAATTTTGTATTCCTCCATTATCTTTTGCACCAACTTGGGTGTAAATTGAGTACCTTGATATGTCATAATTTCCCTTGGAACACCAAAACGAGTGAAAATATCCTAAAAAAGAAATGAAACCACAACATTTTCAGTAGAAAAACGAAGTGATTTAGCTTCTACCCATTTTGTGACATAATATGTACATACAAGAATATACCTTTTTTTTCCTTGATTACGGATTGATTGGAACAACAAAATCTAGAGCCCACTTTTCAAAAGGTTCGATAAATACCTGAGGTTGTAGAGACATCTCATCTGAAGGTATAGGTTTTCCCATTCTTTGACAATTATCACATATCTTAACATATTCTTTGGCATCTTTAAAAAGAGAAGGCTAATAATATCCCAAGAGAATGATTTTATAAGCAGTCCTTTTATCAGCAAAATGTCCTCCATGTGGTTCATTGTGACAAACCTTTAATATTTATGGTACTTCATCCTCTTTGACACATCTTCAAATGATTAACTCAGGCCCTGTTTTGTACAATTCTCCATTTATCCATGAATAAGATGCACTGGTTTTAATAACTTTTCTTTTCTCTCGAGGAGACAAATATGAAGGTAAATTTCTCGTGGCCAAATAGTTAGCAATATCTGCAAACCAAGGAGATTTAATAGATACTGCAAAACTATATTTGTGAGGAAAATTATCTTTTACAGGAACATCCTTATGATCATTTTGGATTCTATATAGAAAATCAGCAACTATATTCTCCTTTCTAAGCCTATCCAAAATATTAATATTGAATTCTTGTAATAACAATAACCATCTTGTAACTTTTCCATTAGTAATTGATTTATTCATTAAATATCTAATTGCAGAGGCTATGTGTGAACAAAAGTTTCATAACCAGTATTATAATGTCTAAACTTATTAACAACATGTACAAAAACTAAAATCTCCTTTTATGTTATCGTATAATTCAACTTTGCAGGAGTCAAATTTTTACTGATGTAATAAATGGCGTAAGGAGTCAAATATTTTTGTCCCAATATAACTCGTAAGGTTGTATCTGAAGCATCGATTGAAATATGAAAAGGGAGACTCCAATTTAGTCCTCTTAAGATGGGTGCTTTAGAAATATTTTCTTTCAATGTTTCAAAAGCTTTTTGGCAATCATAATTCCAAATTAATTCACAATCCTTTATAAGTAATTTGAAAAGTGGAGAGGCTATCTTTGTGGATTGTTTTATGAAGCTTTTGTAGTAACCAGTAAAACCAAGAAAACTTCTAACATCTATTTGACAAGCAAGAACTGATAATCTGGAAATAACTTCTACTTTAGATGCATCCACTTTAATTCCATCTCCTTAAATGTGGTGGCCTCAAAAATTCCCTAGGTGAACTTCATAAAACATTTGTAATGGCTTAATGAGAGATTTGTTTCTTTACATCTAATGAGAAAAGTTTCTAAATTTTAAAGGGCTTCCTCAAAAGAACTACCATAGATAATAAAATCATCTATGTAAACTTCCCACACAATCATGAATTAGATCAGAAAAAATTCCTAGAACTACCCTTTAGAATGTGGCAGGTGCATTACATAATCCAAAAGGAAGTACCCGGTAAGCATAAGTTCCACATGGACAGGTAAAATTTATTTTGCCGTGATATTCTAGAGCTATTTGGATTTGGTTATATCTACTAAAACCATCTAAGAATGAAAAATATTTTTTCCTTGTCAATGTATCAAGGACTTCATCTATCAAGGGAAGCAGAAAATGACCTTTCAAGGTAGCATTATTTAATTCCCTATAATCAATGCATTCTCTCCATTTTCCATTGGAACGATCACTAATGGTGAGACCCACTGACTATCTGATATTGGGTAAATGAAATTCACATTCAAATGTTTTTGTAACACCTCTTTAAAAATTTCCCTTAGATTTAGATTCATCCTCCTTTGGGGTTGTCAAACTGGCCTGACATTTTCTTCAATATAGATATGATGCATACAAGTATTAGGATCAATTCCTTTCATATCAGTGTATTCCCATGCATAAGAAGAGGGATTTTCTTGTAGCACCTTTATCAATTCTTTCTTTTGGAATTCCGTGAGATTATCATTAATATTCAAAAAAAATCTTGGAAATATTTCTATTAAAGAATTGTCAAATTTTTCCATAGAATGTAAAGCCATTTGATGAGATGATAAATATTCAACATTGCATTGTTCTTGAAAATTTTGGTCTTGTTCACAATATGAGGAAGAATGATTATCATTTATTAACTTTAAAGTTTGATCTTCTTCCTTTATTTGCAAAGTAGCAAATATTGGTTGTATATTAAAGTCTTCGTTATCACCATCTATCCAAACTTCACTTTCTACTTCTAATGTCATTTGTGCAGGAGGATATAGTGTGAATTTCTTAGTAGAGCTTCTATCAGAGATAAAAATATCACCATATCTATAACTTATAAAAGAATCAGCCGTAGCTAACCATGGTGTGCCTAGAATCAATGGGTGTCCTCCTAAATTATTCTTGGGAGTTAAAATCATAAAATCAACAGGACATTCCCAAGAATCTAAGGAGACAGATACATCTTCTAACACACCATCTAGTTTGATAATAGATCTATCTGCTAACTATAGTAATGTTGGTGTGTATCGAAGATTAGAAAGTCTTAATTGAACCATAGTTTGTTTACTCATGATATTGATAGCTGCTCCTAAATCAATCAATGTGTTTGGAATCACAATACCACTAATGTGTGTTTTTACAATGGGACTACCCGGATCTAGATATTTTTTAACTGTTGGCTTTCCCATGATAATATCTGCAATATTTCCAACTAACTAGATTTTTTAAATTCTTTTCTTTTTCTTCTTGTTTTTTTAATGCTTAACTCCTTGATTGCCTTTGGAAATATTGGTATTTCCCTTATAGCTTGTAACAAATGGATTCTGATGCAAAAAAAAATTCACTTCATCTAACATATCATATTCAAGAAACACAATTTGTTTTTCTACTCCTTTGTCAATTTTTAGCCTTACAGGAAAATGTGGATTTTGAACAGAAACAAAAGGTTGTTCTGAAATGGGAGTTGAGTTTATTGAAGTATCATGTCTATGGGTGCTTTCTTTCTGAATAACTTCTTCTTGGTTAAGAGATGTTTCTTTCTCAAGGGGTTCATCCTATCTAGATTCCTGAATAACAACAGATGGTAAATTCTTTTCCAAAACTCTACCAAATCTAAGTTGGACATTATTTAGATCTAATGGAGTTATCATGCAAGCTTAGAAATTCTAACCTTCTATATTGTAAACAAGTTGTGAATTTTTATTATTTGGATTTGGAAATGGTTGAGCAAGTAGTTGATTGGTTTTCGGGGGTGTGATGTGGATGGTAATGGAAGTGGTTGATTAGAAGGCTGAGTTTGAATTTGAGATTGTGGAAAGGAATTTGATTGAGGAGGATAATATTGAGGTTGATATGGAATAAATGGTTGTTGAAATTGATTATACTCAAGATTCCTAGGAGGATATTGTCAACCTTGTGTCCATAATGGATTTTAAGGTGGCCAATTTTGCCAAGGCATTGGAGTATTCCATTTTTTTTGAGGTTGTGCATATGATTGATATTGAGGATTATGATCGTATACTATATTTGGTTGTTGTGGTGGCCATTGTTTTTTACCAATAGAACAAAGTGACTCAGCTTGGCTTGTTTCAGTTTCATTTTGCAAGACTGCTTTAAGTCCAAGAATTGAAGGGAATTCCTTTGTGATATGACTTTCTGCAAAGATCACACATATTTCTACACTATCAAGAGGACATTCTCTTAGAGCATGCTTCTTTCTGCATTTAGGACAAAAAATTGATAATGCAACATTTTCATCTTTTTGCTTGTTTTGAATCCTAAGGGTATATATTTTTTCACTAAGACTCCCTAAAATATCTATTTTTAAGTTGTCAAGAAAATTGCCTATTTATGCTCTACTTATTGTCCCAATTGCATATTTATTAATCCTAGACATAATGAGGTCTCTTGGATATTTCCCAATTCTAACCTTTCCTCTTGAAATGTGTGTACACAATTCACAAATTTCTCTAAATGATAAATGAGAAACATGTCCTTTTACCATTAATTCAGAAGGTCTATCCACTCATCTTTAATGGCTTTTAGCAAAAGAGTTTTCACATTTTCTTCATCTACATTATGCATCTTAGCCCTTTTAACATTATAAGCAAATATTTCAATC
This sequence comes from Pinus taeda, assembly GCA_000404065.3. Lineage (NCBI taxonomy): Eukaryota > Viridiplantae > Streptophyta > Pinopsida > Pinales > Pinaceae > Pinus > Pinus taeda. The sequence goes on from APFE030665630.1 coordinate 498,287, forward strand.
AAATCTTCAAGATTTTCATCCTCTTTTTGCATCAATTTAAAGACTTGATCTTTAAGGTTATGAGCCATACAACAACCTTTGTATTTTTCTAAGAACACATTTTTCATTCCTTCCCATGTTCTTATGGTATATATTCCTAATCCCATAAACTATTTAAGTGCTTCGTCTTTAAGAGTGGATGGAAACAATTTCAATTTTTTATAATCAAGAAAGTAGTCATAAGATATAAACAAGACTTCAAACGCAAAAATAAATGTTTCAATATCCTCATGTCTTACTCCATGGAAATTAAGGAGGATGGAGGGTGAAATATTCTACATTGTAACTATGGTATCTTCATCTAAGATGGGAAACCCAAAAGGTTTTGGATCACCTATACCACCTCTTCCTCTATTTCCTCCTCTACCTCTTCCACCTCCAATCCTAAGTTCATTATTCACATTATGTGCTTATCATTCCCCTTCCATTATATATTCTTCAGAGCTAATATAGGGTTCTTCATTTGGGTTTTATAGCTCCTCTTTTGGTTTTTCTACTAATAGAATAAAATAATTTTCTTCTTCCTCTTCACTAGGGACTTCCAATTATTTTCCAAGAAGTTGTTCTCTAGTTTAACATAGAAAGATTACTCCTTCTGTTGGGGCTATAGGTTCATCTACTACGACTTTAGTAGAAGAAGTTGGTGAATCTTTCGGTTGGATCTCAGATCTATGTACCTCAAGAAGTCTATGTCTACATGCAAATAATTGAATATGGGTTTCAGTTGATGGTGTGGCACTACAAGGTCTTGGTGGGGTGAGTGGTGATGTTGGAATTGAATTCCTACCTCTACTTATAAACCTACCCCTAGAATCTCTTTCCCTATGCATAAATATATTTTTATCATTTTTTCAAAAAAAAATAATGAAAAGATTCCTAAAAATAAGTAAATCACATATACACTTCCCCAACAATGGTGCCAAAATGTTGGTAATTTAGTTGATCTTAAATTACTTCATAAATTATAGAGCAGGGCTTGTAAATTGATGAAGTGTATGCGCACCATTTGTGCTAGAATTCTTTATTATGTGAGTAATTTTTAAATTGAATTAGGGCGTTTTCGTGCACATGTTTTATCTAACAATCACTCAAAGTAAAATGATTATCACTCTTGCAGGAATGGAAAGTATCACACTGACAGAAATAAAGTTAGTCTAAAGTGTAGAAATAAATAGCAAAAGCAAACCTACATCTTCTTCACACTGACATAAAATAAAGCTAATCTTTAAGTGCATAAATAAATATCACACTATAAAAATCAAAATATTATTCACATTACCATAAATAAAAACTTGAACTAATTTCAAATTTCAAATCAAATGGTTCTACTTTCTATCTGTCAGTCAAAATTTACATGTGCATAATAAATCCCTTTGATTATTTTCTTCATCCTTCACACAACGAGATTGAATTTATGAAAGAAACTGCACATAAAATTCTATTACGAAATCTATAACAAATTCTATCTTAATTGTTACTAACGTTTTTCTAGAAATCAAAGTTATAATCACTATGATAACTTAATCCTATAAAACAGACAGCTTAACTATAAATAAAAATGAAACCTTACAACTCCTAGGGGGCCCTCCTGTGGGTGTAGGTATGCAGAGATAAGCAAATATTAACCACACACTTGTATGCACAACATAGTGGAATCAAGAGCTCAATTCATCGATTGGAAAGAGTTTTTAAAATAATAACCATTCATGTGTATCATCGTGCTAAGAGGCAAGTTTTATAACCTCCTTTTTAAATTTGTTTGGATATTTCTAAGCCTATATTTCTCAACAAAACATCTTAAAATAACATTGCTTGAATAAAATAATGATTCTTCATGATTTTCTATTGAAGAAGCAAATCGTGAGGCAAAATATCAACTTCAATTAGTGATCTTCTCGCTCTCTTGATTAGTCTTCGGTCTTTTTTGCTGGGTTTGGCTTCCACATTGACCTGCTCATATGGGCATCCTTATCACCTTGCCAAATTATAGGAATAAGTGGATATCGTTGTGTTGGTTTCTAGCTACCTTTTCATATGCTTCATTCCACAACTGATGTTTCAGAACATGTATATTCTTCAAGTAAGTTGCAGAATCGATTATTAGATGCAAAATTTATGCAATTCGGTAAATTGTGTAAATATTAAATCAAATAATAAAGAAAAAATGAAACTATGAATAAAATATGATTAAATACTCATTTTTTCCAATAACCTTGCAATATTAAACTTAATTGGATTTATTATGTGTAACACCCTCCTCCTACATCCACCTAAGTAACCATGCCAACTAGGGTAAACATGAGACGAGAGGCTACTATGACCATATTCGACCTCCTAGGTGACCTTAAGGAAGTGGAATCGATAGAAAATCACACACAGTCATGCAACATCATCCACAGAACCTTTAAGAGACAAGTCAACCACTCAAATAGCCTATCCTCGGGTCCTACTGTTGTTTTAACCAACTTCGGCCAAAGTAACACTCCCTAGACATTGCCAAGGTGAGTTATAATGCTCCCCAGACACTTCCCAAGTGAGTTATAATGCTCCCAGACACTGCCCAGGCAAGTTAGTCTCTAGGCTAACGCTTTGTTTTGCTAGCATCCTAGGATTTGAGCCACCTTTTTTGGCCCAACGCTTGGGACACTGCCAAGAATGGAATCATCACTTAAAATTGGTAAGAATATAAGGAAACAAGGATGTAAAAGTAATAAGCTAAACAAGACCATAACTAAACCCCTACTAGTCATGATAGGCATTTCATCAAACATATTATCAACATGTAACCTATAGGTGTAAACAACATAATTAAGTGTAGGGATCTCATACTTATCTAATAATCACCATGAACCATTGTTTCCTCACATCATTTGTTGCCTTATCAGTTATTAGATCATATATACATTACCCATTCAGATACAAGTAAAAACATGTTGAGAGCCATACATATCTGTTGTCACAAAATTTACATATAACCAACATAATAGGAACATAAATACAATGAACATATCAACTATCAAAATCCATGTATACATATTTAATTTTATACATGCAAATCAAGGGAATGAATTTCTCATTAATGAATGAAATGAACCAACCAGAGATGGGACTAGCATGTTCCACCTGACCATAGATTGGTTGAGCCAAGCCTCTCTTTAGCCAATCACCCTCGTTCCATATTCCAATCATGAATGTGGGATCTCATAGAACACATCAATCAAAAACTCATACAGGGTTTCCAAAGGCCATCCACCTCAACCCATCAAACATTTATTGCACCTCATGATCAGACATCACGACACCATCATCATATTGGTCACCATCCAAGCCTTCTAGGGATTCTAGAGCATTTGTTCCAACTAAGGCTTACAATACTTGTAATTCAACACACAGTTGTCGTCGGGCTTCCAGAGTGTTTGTCCAACCAAGGCTTCCAAGACTAGTAACTCAACCCACCAAGGGATTCCAAAGCATTTTTCCAACCATGGCTTCTAGGAGTAGTAACTCAACTCAAGTTGTTACAGGGTTTCCAAAGCGTTTGTCCAACTAGGGCTTCAGGAACTAATAACTCAATCCAAGCTAAGGAAACATGAGAACCAACCGGAAACAAACAATGAAACGAAATGCACAACCACCATGGCTATCCAAGATATGGCAAGGTTAGGCAATCCACTATCAATCTAGGCAACCCTTCATGTCAATGACAGATCACAACCAAGAAACCACATGCATGTGCCATGCATGCCAAAACTAATGAAGAAATCATACATGCAACTCGGTACCTACAAGAAAATTTGATGTCATTGTTGATCTTGATGCCTTCTTATGCTTTCCTGATCTTCCTTTACTTTCTTGCTACAAGAATCCAAGTATGCCACACCCTTCAAGGGTGCTTAAAGAACTCTAAGTCTTGAAGAGTAAGAGAGAGAGAGAGAGAGAGAATATAAGAGAGATCCAACACTGAACTGACAAAAGGTTACATTGACCAAGCCTTGCCCACTGATCCTCATAAGCCTTTTTATTAATGAGGTCTGTATTTTCTTCCTTTTCCATTATTTTCCTTCAATTTCCTCCTCACATGCAACCTGTGACCTTTCACCTTCCTTTTCTCTTAATTTCTATTATTTTCATAAATAAATGTTCAGAAAATGTCATTTTGTCTTTCCAAAGCCTTAGCCATTGCCTTTGCCAATTTCCTTAGCCATAAACAACCAAATGAACACCCCCTAGGATGTCTTGAACAAAATTCAGCTTGGAATACATGTCCCATCATTTGTGGTTTTTATATATTTTTAAATGGAATATTTTCTAGGGTTGTTACATTATGCTCAAAAATGAAGAGAATGGAGTTTAAGGAAGGTGTAAAAAAGGATCAATTTTGGTCTTCAACAAGTATATTCAAGTCTTTCGTTTTAGCAAATTACATATGTAGTTTGAATCTACAAGTAATTTCTACATGGTATCAGAGCTAAAATCACAATAGAAGAGAACAAAATTCCAAGTTTGTGTAAGAGGTTCAAATTACAAGATCAGTGTTGGAGGTTTTCTCCAAGACTAAGAAGATGACTTCCACAGGACTCAGGCTTGAGGAATTGGAAGGAACCAAAAATTTTGTGGCATGGATGATCTGTATGGAGGAGCATTAGTTCATAACGAGCTACTAGATTACATCAAGAAAAATGTAGTTAAATCCACAACAGTTGATGCATAGGATCTCACTCAGTGGAAGAAGGATGTGGCTAAATCAAGGATGATCATATTGGAGGGAGATCGATATCATATTGTCTCGAATATCCATGGGAAAGAAACTCCATTCATGATGTGGAAAACACTGACTGAATTTCTTGAGAACAAAATTACCACAGGAAGCTGGCACTGAAGGACAAACTTTGTATCATCAAAATGCAGAAGGTTGAATCAAAATGCATAAAATTCACACAATGTCATGATTAACTTGGTAGGGTCGGTATTAATATTCCATAAGAAGATATGGTAGCTCTAGATTTGTTGGGTCTTCCTTAGCACTGGCACAATTATTAGGTTTCCATGAATGATAGCGAAAAACTACCAAGTTGGAGTGGTTATGGTCCACTCTCGTGCAGGAAGAGATCACGTGGAGAAACAGAGATGGAACTTCATCGAAGGTTGAGGATGAGGACAATTGTTCCTTGGCTAGAAATTAAAAGAAAGGAAAAGTTAAGAAATCCAAATCCAAAGGAGATTCTAGTTAGGTATGCAAGAAGAAAGACTTGTTGAAGGTTAAATGTTTTCATTTTCATGAGATGGGACACTATGCCATGAAGTGTTCAAACAAGAAGGTCAGCAAGAACCCCTAAGGAGGAGCGGTATGTGAAGCTCTAGCTTCACAATTTGAGTTGGATTTCACACTCATTGCATGGATGGTGACATTGGTGATGGATAGTGTGTGGTATCTGGATAGTGGATTCTCGTTCCATATAACGAGAAACAAAGAATTTTTTAGTGACTTGGAGGAGAAGGACCTCTAGATGCACATCGAGATGGGAGATGATAGAAGGTATAACACGACCAGTATCGGTACAATTAATTTTCAGAGGGATTTTGGTTCTCCTCTCACATTAAAAGATTTCATGTATGTTTCGATTCTGAAGAAGAATTTAGTTTCAATTGCTATGTTGGAATATTGTGGCTACGGGACAAGCGAAATGAATCGGGGTTCGGGTGAGAACCTCTAAAAACTGGATGTAGAAGACTATGTTGCTTTGAGCATGAAAGAAAATAAGGTGTAGAGTCAAGACATAGTGAATTATAGCATAGGAGACTTGGCCATTTGCACCATGGATCTTTGAATATCATGCAACAACTTTCTACATGACTTCCCAAGAGTGCACTAGAGAAGTGAGATAAATGCAAAGGGTGTATACAAGGAAGTACAGCAAAGTCACCTTTCATGATAAGGATAGTAGAGCACAAGCAGTCCTTGAAAGAGTTAACTCACATGTGTGTGGACCTTTATCAACATCCTCCATGACCAAGCATAGGTGTTATGTTATATTTGTAGATGATTTCTCACGTAAGTTTTGGATTTTCTTCATGCAGAAGAAAGGCCAAACATTCTCCAAATTTTATGAAGAACTTGTTGGCAGGAAAGTGAAGGCTCTCAATAGCGATAACAGTGGTGAATATGTATCGAATGAATTATTCAAAAGAAGGAATTTGACGGGAGTTAACAGTACCCCATAACCCACAACAGAATGGGGTGGCTAAGAGGAAGAACAAAAGTATTGTGGGAGTTGCACAGGTGATGTTACATGATCAGGGCATACCATTTCACTTGTGGGGTGAAGCATGCAACATAGTTGTATATGTGCAGAACAATATTCCTCATCGGATTCTGGAGATGAGTACACTAGAAGAAGTTTTTCAGGGATCTTTAGTTCATCAGTTCACTGCCATTTTTCCAAGGATGCAAGGAAAAAGCTAGATTCGAAAGCTAAGTTGGGCATATTTGTGGGGTAAATTGATACACCTCACAAGTATCAGGTGTACCTTCCATCTCACAAGATGATAGTTGTTCGTCGAGATGTGAATTTTGATGAAGAGAAGGGCATGAGATGTTCCCTTGAGAGGGATATTAATTTTCATACAGATGAGGAGTTTTTCGCTCCAAAGGAAGAACCTCATAATTTTGTGGAGCAGCCACAAGAAGAGGAGCGGAGAGTGGAAGCACCCACTCATGTAGAGACATCCAAAGATGGAAGGAAGTGCACCAGGGAAGATGACATATTATTTCATGATGCTAGATAGAATGTGGGAGCACCCACATCATAGTGGACGAAAAGGAGTTCACTAGATCAGTACACTGGGTACATGGCTCTGATGAGTGAGCTAGTTGAGATAGAACCACCCTCATTCGAGGAAGCAATGTGTAACCAAATATGGGTTGATGCCATGGTAGAGGAATTTGATTCCATAGTCAAATACAATGTTTGGGAAGTTGTCCCAAGACCAAAGAACAAGTCAGTGGTAGGTTCGAGGTGGCTCTACAAGGTGAAGCAAGCAGAAGACAGAATCATCGAGCAACACAAGGCCAGATATATGGCCAAGGGGTTCTATCAGGTGGAGGGAATTGATTACGAGGAGACCTTTTCTCAATGGAGTGCTTGAGGAGAAGGTTTAGATTGAAGAAACAAAATTATTTCAGACCTTTGATAGAGAGTCACATGTGTGCAAACTCAAGTGAGTATTATATGGATGGAAGCAAGCATCCCATGCTTGGAACACTGAGATCGATAACTATTTCACCAGGTTGGGCTTCACCAAAAGTGAAGCAGATGCAAAACTTTACCATATTGTTGTTGAAGCTAAATTATTGATTATAGTATTATATATCGATGATTTAATTTTAACTACTGATGAGAAGTTGACCAAGTCTTGCAAAGAGGATATTGTAAGAGAATTTGAGATGAAGGACATGGGACTCATGCATTATTTCCTCAGTTTGGAAGTATTGCATAGAGATGGGGAATTGTTTGTCTCTCAAGGCAATTATGCCAATGAGATACTGAAGAATTTCTTCATGGATTGTAGCAAACCCATGGACACTCCTTTAGTAGGAAGTTGGAGGAAAGAGGATGCCACTTCAAGTGAGGAGGTGGAGGCCATTATTTATAGGTAGCTTGTGGGTTCACTTATATATTTGGTGAACACATGACCAAACATGCGTTATGCAGTTAACCAACTTAGTCAAGAAATTATTAATCTAATCAAACCTTATTGGAAGGCAACCAAATATGTGTTGAGATACCTGATAGGCACTACTCACTATGGTCTTTGGTACAAATAGATAGAGGGAGTGAAGCTTCAAGGATTCACAGATGCATATTGGGTGGGTATTCATCAAATCGGAAAAGGACTCCAGAAGGATTTTTTAATATTGGGTCAACATTAGTTTCTTAGTACATCAAGAAGTCGAGATCAATTGCACTTAGTTCAACAAAAGCAAAGTACATGGTTGCTAGTCAAGCAACTTGTGAAGTTATATGGATAAGGAATATTCTTATTGGGTTATTTGGTCAGATGATGGATCCCACTTTGATTTACTGTCACAATCAGAGTTTTATCAAACCCTCTGAAAATCCATTTGTTCATGATCAATCCAAGCATATCGATATATTGTATCACCATCTACGAGATTGTGTGCAGAGAAGAATCATGTTGTTGGAAAACATTCCTACAAAGGAACAAGCTGCAGATATTTTGACAAAGGCATTGTCAAGAGGAAAATTTGAGTTCCATAGAGACATGATTGGGGTATCTGATAATCCCTTTCTTGTTGAGAGGGAGTGTTGAAAATGGCAACAAGAAAATCCTAATTCAATTTTCCCTTGAATTAAATTAGGAGAAAATTGTAATTCCACATCACAAGACAACTTGTACAAGTTAGCTAAGTTAATTTCACCTAGTTGGCTCAGTTAATTCAAGTTCAAGGCCTTACTTGAGTCGTGTAGAGTTGTTCCTAAATTTTAGGAGCCCATATTGATTTTAATTTGAGTTGTAATAATTTAATTCAGTTAAATTGAGTTAAAGTCAGTTAAACTAGTTCCAACTGTTGGAGGAAATAGTAGGAAGTCTAGCAGTGGGGTGCAACTTTAGTGTTCAAACCGTTAACTAATAAATCAGCCATAATTAACTCATGTATTCATGAAATTCAAGTTACCCAATTGATATTGGAGTTCAAGGGAAGTGTATTATCAGTTGTATAATTTTTCAAGTTGTACAGGTGGTGCATGCAGTCAGAGAAGGGCCTACAAATATTGTACAATTCTAATTGGGAATTTCCCTAATTAATAGAGAGGTAATTTACAAGGAAACAACACAAGGATATAGGAGTTTGGAAGGCAACAAAATTGGCTAAGTATTGGCCAGATTCAACATATGAGGCAGTGAGATAGATTAAACTTGTGCATAGATCGTTTAGGCTTGAACAAGCATTGTACTAATGCAATATATATAGGAAGGGGTTTTGAGGAGTTTCTTTCCCCTTAGATAAATCTTTGAGCGTTTAGAAAATCCTGTAGATTCACAAGATAATGCAATTTGCTAAAGCAAGAGACAAGAATCTACTTCTACTCTTTACAACGAAATCCCATAAACATTGAGCAAACAATAATCAATAGAGAAATAGAACCAAAGGAACATAACACAATAAATATATGGGGAAAGCCACATCTCAAACCCCCACTATATGCTTCGTATTAATCTAGAAAATCAAAATTAAATTACAATGCTTGCTCTCTCTAGAACAATCCCAACACTCAACAAATTCAATCTCCAACTCATAAGCAAGCTCAAGGCCAAACCTTTGCCTCTTCACAAGCTCTCCAAATCTCTATTCCAATGTGTAATTCCAAGGGAGGATAACTTGTATTTAAAGGGAAATAAAACCTCTAAAACCTGTGCAATCCCTCAAGGGTAAGTTCCTTAATGCATGCACTACCAGTGCAACTCAGAAAAATCTAAAATAAATAGTACATTGTCCCTGCACTCTAGTCTCAATTGGGTCTTTCTCAGAATCGACATGCATGAGTTTTTGATGAGTAAATATTTAGCTAACTAGAGTAGAACTAGTGGAGTTCATTAGTGACACCACTGACTGGTATCTCACTATTAGTTCTCTCAATGAGTTTGAGAACTAATTGAACTGAATTGACTCATGCAACTGAGTCTTCTATTTTAAAACTCAAAATTAACTCACATTGGACTCCTACAAAGTAGGGAGAACATACACATGACGACAAGACTTCCAACTCAAATTTCCTAAGCTAAGTAAGTTTAATAAACTTAATTAACTAATTTTAAGTTGCAATGAGAATATAATTCGAATTTAATTCAAGGAAAAATTAAACTGAAATTTTTTGTTGCCATTTCTCAACACTCCCTCTCTACAAGAAAGGTCTTATCAACTACCCCAATCATGTCTCCGTGAAACTCAAATTTACATCTTGACAATGCCCTTGTCAATATATGAGCATCTTGCTCCTCTGTGGGAATTTAATATAACAACATGATCCGCCTCAATACAGGATCTCTAAGATGATGATATCGAATATCAATATGCTTGGAAAGATCATGAAAGACTAGATTTTCAGAGAGTTTGATACAACTTTGATTATCATAATAAATCATTTCCGGATCCATTTGTTGACAAAACAAACCAACCAGGATCTTCCTCTTCCAGATAGCCTCACATGCTACCTGATTGCATTAGTGAAGCCTTGAAGCTTCACTCCTTTTGTATGTCTGTATCATAACCCAAACTGAGTAGTGCCTATGAGGTATGTCAATACATTCTTTTTCGTCCTCCAATATAGCTTGGTAGGCCTAACCATCACTTGACTAAGTTGGTTAATTGCATAGCACATATCCAGTCATGTTTTCACCAAGTACATGAGTGAACCCACATGCTTATTGTAAACAATAGCTTCCACTACTTCCCCTTAAGTAACATCCTCCTTCCTCCAGTTACCAGCTAGATGAGTCTCCATGGGTTTACTGCTCTCCATGCATAATACACTGAGTATCTTGTTGACACACTTGCCCCCAGATACAAAAAAATCCCCATCTCCTTGCCATACCTCCATGCTAAGAAATTAATGCATGAGCGCTATGTCCTTCATCTTAAACTCTCTTGCAAGGTCCTCCTTGCAATATTTGATAAGCTTCTCATCACTTGTCAGTATGAGATCATCTACATAAATTACAATGATCAATAACTTACCTTCCACCACTATGTGATACAGGTTCGCATCCACTTCACTCTTCGTGAAGCCTAACCTAGTGAAGTAGTTATCTATCCTGGTGTACCAAGCACGGGGTGCTTACTTCAACCCATACAATGCTCTCTTCAGTAAACACACATGCAACTCATGGTCCAAGGTTTCAAAACCTTCGGGCTGCTCTATGTACACCTCTTCCTCAATCATGCCATTGAGAAGGGTAGTCTTTATGTCCATCTGATGGATCTTCCAACCCATTTGTGCTTATAGTTCCAAAATAGATTTGATTGACGATTACCTTGAAACAGGAGGAACGGTCTCATCAAAGTCAATCCCCTCTACCTGTGAAAAGCCACGGGCCATAAATCTGGCCTTATGCTTCTCCACACTACCATCTATATCTTGCTTTACCTTGTAAAGCCAATAGGAGCTCACAACTGACTTGTCGTCCAGTCTTGGGACCACATCCCAAACATTGTTTTGAACTATGGAATCATACTCCCCCACCACTGCATCAACCCAAACCAGTTATTGCACTGCTTCCTGAAAGGAAGATGGCTTTGTCACAACACATGCACCCATAAGTTCCATGTATATAGTGTACCTCTCTAATGACCTCCTTTGTCTTTTCTGAGAAGATGGTGCTCCCACATTCTCCTGTGCATCATCCATCAATTTGCCAAACTCTCTAGTGCGCTTTCTTCCCTCTCTGGAAGACTTTTCCTAAGTGGATGTCTCCACTCTTGGAAACTCTTCATGTGGCTTCTCCACATCAATCTGAGGCCCCTCAACCTTAGGAGATAAAAACATCTCATTCACATGTAGCTCAAGCTCCCTCTCATGGGATAACCAAATGGCCTTCTCCTCATCGAACTTGATATCCCTGCGAACCACTATCATTCGACTATTCGACATGTACACCCAATGGTTGTGGGGTGTATCAGTGTACCCCACAAATATCCCCAACTCTGTTGTTGGCTCAAGCTTCTTCCGTGCATATTTGGTCACATGGGAATAAACCAATGAACCAAAATTCTTGAAGTGACCAACATTTGGCCTCTTACTTGAATAAGCCTCCTCTGGTGTCTTCATCTCAAGTATCCGATGTGGGCTATGGTTCTAAGCATAAACCGATGTGTTTCATGCCTCATCTCACAAGTGTAGTGGTAGGCCCTGATCATGCAACATTGCCCTTGCTGCCCTACTATGCTCATGTTATTCCTCTCCACAACCCCATTTTGTTGAGGGTTATGGGGTGTCATCAAATCTCGTTTAATCCCTTTCATTACACAGATGTTCTTAAACTCATTAGAGACATACTCACCACCATTATCACTCCATAGAGCTTTAACCTTCTTTCCAGACTCTTTCTCTACCAATGCTTTGAACTCACAAAACTTTGTGAAAGTTTGATCCTTTTTCTGCATAAAAAATACCCAGCATTATGAGAATAGTCATCAACAAATATAACATAATACCTGTGTTTTGTCATGGATGTTGTTGAGAATGGTCAACACACATTTGAATGGACTCTCTCCATAATAGACTCTGCTTGATTGTATCTGTCTCTAAATGAAAACATGTTTTATTTTCCCAATGTACAACCTTTTCATGCATCAACTTGCTCAAGCGTACCTTGGGGAAGACTGGTAGAGATTTGTTGTAATATCTTCAAAGCCTCATGATGCAAGTGGCCCAATCGCCTGTGCCACAACTCGTCGACGTCTCGGCTCAACATCTTTTTCGCTTTTGAACTAAAAGCAGCACAATCCTCTACCTCTATCTTATAGAGATTCTTAACGTGAATCCCTATCTTATTTACTTGACCCTTGGCTATGTGTCAAAGGAATGCCTTTCCTTTCGAAAAGATCACGTCATAGCATCTATCCTCAAGAATGGAACATATACAAAGTTCTTCGTTAGTCCGGGCACATGCATAACATTTTTCAAGGTGAATGGAGCTGCATTCTCCCTTTGAAAAGTAATAGTGCCCTCACCAGTAACACTATACTTACCATCATCACCCATCTCGATATGCATCTTGAGATATTTCTCCTCCAGTTCACTAAATAACTCTTTGTTGCCATTCATGTGGAATGAAGGTACACTGTCTAAGTAGCAGACACTTCCCATCATTGAAGACACCATGCATGCAAAGAGGGAAAATTCCAATTCGAATTGGGAGGCCAAAGCCTCACCCGCCACTACTCTTGAGGACTTCTCCTTCGACTTCTTCAATGGACAATTTGTAGCAAAGTGTCCCATTTTGTGACAATGAAAGCATTTAACTTCGTTATGTCCTTCTTCTTACCTCCATGATAAGAATCTGATTTGGAATGGGAAATCTTAACTTTCCCCTTCCTTGCCTTAATCACTAAGGCACAATTCTCTTCATCATCAGTCTTTGATGAAAAGCCATCCTTGGTGTTCCTCCTAATCTCATCCTGCATCAAATCTGACCATAGTCGTTCCCCCAATCTGGTAGCTTCTCCCGACCATTGACAAAGTCATCATAACTATGCCAACTCTTTGGGAGTCCAAGAAGAGAAAGGCTCACCATATCCTCCTCGGAAACCGTGATTCCAACACTTTCAAGTTCATCCTAACATTAAGTGAACTTGATCAAGTACTTTGGAATTGTCTTGCGGGGTTTCCTTTCCATGGAGACTCGAGACAATATGATCTTGAACTCTCTCAAGGATTATCTTCCTTGTCTTCACCACACACTTCTTCCACTCATCCAAGTTCTTTGCATAAGTAGCTAATGGCTTAGGAATTTCTTGTTCAATAAATTCCTTCAAGCCATTGTCCTCTAGGACATCCTCCATCTTGTCCCTCAAGGCTATGAAATTCTAGCTTCCTTCCAAGGCATACTAAAGCCTCAACCCATGGAATGCCTTCTACCGATCCTGGAGTATGTATTGAAAATTCGACTTTCACTTGTAACCCAGAAACTCAAAACTTTAAAATCTCCTCTAGTATATTGTTCTTAGCTTTGATACCATGTAGAAAATCCTATAGATTCATAAGCTAATGCAATTTGCTAAAGCAAGAGACAAGAATCTACTTCTACTCTTTACAGTGGAAGCCCATAAACATCGAGCAAACAATAATCAATAGAGGAAGAGAATCAAAGGCACATAGCACAATAAATATCTGAGGAAAGCCATAGCTCAAAACCCCACTATTTGTTTTGTATTAATCTGGAAAATCAAGATGAAATTACAATGCTTGTTCTCTCTATAACAATCCCAGCACTCAGCAAATTCAATCTCCGACTCATAAGCAAGCTCAAGGCCAAATCTTAGCCGCTTCATAAGCTCTCCAAGTCTCTATTCCAATGCGTAATTCCTATGGAGGATAGCTAGTATTTAAAGGGAAATAAAACCTCTAAAAACTATTCAATCCCTCGAGGGCCAGTTCCTGAATGCATGCACTATCAGTGCAACTCGGAAAAATCTAAAACAAATAGTACATTGTCCCTGCATTCTAGTCTCAACTTGGTCTTTCTCAGAATCAACATGCATAAGTTTATGATGAGTAAATATTCCGTTAACTAGAGTAGCACTGGTGGAGTTCATTAGTGACACCACTGACTGTTAACTCACTATTAGTTCTCTCAATGAGTTTGAGAACTAATTTAACTGAACTTACTCGTGAAATTGATTCTTCTATTTTAAAACTCACATTTAACTCACACTAGACTCCTACAAAGTAGGGAGAACATACACATGACGAAATAAAGACTTCCAACTCAAATTTCCTAAGTTAAGTAAGGTTAATAAACTTAATTAACTAATTTTAAGTTGCTATGAGAATAAAATTCGAATTTAATTCACAGTTTAATTCAAGGACAGATTAAACTGAAATTTCTTGTTGTCATTTCTCAATAGAGCATATGTGATTGAGTCTTGTCTCATGTTTATGTTGTGATTTCTAGATCGATTAATTATTTTCGTTGATTAGTAGAGTAGATCCAAGTCTTTTGTTTTAAAAAATTACATAAGCAGTTTGAATATACAAGGAATATCTACACAACCAAAGTCCAAAAGATCTACGTGGTTTGTTGGTGCCAACCACATTTTTCGCCTAAGGTGTGTGAAAATATAAATATATTCTTTAGACCCTAGCCACCACAAGCCTTTGGTCTAGAAATATTATCCCATCCCACTCAAGGGAGGATTGTCTCCGATGTTTTTCCATACCATAGAAATTTGTAACATATGCTTCTTATACACTCCAGAATACCCTTTGGAATCCAAGCTAGAGAGGATCAATGCACAAGAATAGCTTCAAGTACATATTTTATTAAGAACAACCGTCGCACCCTGGAAGGCTACCTGTGGCACCAAATTTTGATTTGCTTCTCAGCTTTTGAGATCAACCAATGCCATTCCAGCATCCTGTAAGTATTTGGTTTCAAATGGAATCCTAAATATTTGAGGCTTTCATCCATTTCGGAAATTTCCATTGGAAGAAGATGATCGGTGATATGTTGAATCTTGTCAACACCAAAATTAGAAATAAGGATGGAATATTCTAGAAATTTATAGATATACTTGTTTCTTTTCTAAATAAATATAGAATATCATTCAACACCACCACATCAAGGGCGGAACCATTGTATATTATAACGAAATTGTCAACAAATAAAAGGTGGGAAATTTTCATTGTTCTTGAGACCATACAAACATGAAAATCCCCATTCAGCTTAGCATATTCCAAAATATATTGATGCCCTATGCCATTAGCAAAAGAAGTAAGGGAGAAAGATGAAAACCTTGATGAATCCCCCGCTAAGCATGGAAAAAAAAAGAGACAACCCCATCGATCAAAATATCAAAAGAGACTGCTTGTATACAACTCATAACCCAAGAGATGAAATCAAGGTAGAATCCCACATGAGTCAATAGAAGCTCGAGGTAGATTCAACTCACATGATCGTATTCCTTTGATCAATCTAATTTGATAATGGCCCCTTTAAGATTCATTGTATTTAGACTATGCAAACCTTCCCGAGCAACCCCAATGGATTTGTAAATTTGTCTACCTTCAAGCAAGCCAAATTGTTCCTTAGAAATAGATGTAGAAAGAAACAATTTAAGCCATAGAGAAAACACCTTAGTTATTAGCTTATATATTGTATTGCACATGTATATGGTTTTGAATTATTCAAAAGAGGAAGGTGAGTCAACTTTTGGAATCAATTACAATGAAAGTATAGTTTAAGGCATGAAGCATTGTTTGTTCCCACTAAGATTCTTCAACCATGGCTAAGAGGTCATTCCCGAAGATGTTGTAAATTCCTAGGAATAATTCCACACCCAACCATCTAGGATGGGGCTCTTATCCTTTTGGAAACTTTGAAGAATAATTTTTAATTCATCTTTTGATACTTCAGCCATAAGCTCATGATTATGTTCCTCATCTAGAAAGTGAGGAAATGGAAGAGTTGTGCAAATTATTTCAGCTATAGTAGCTTCATCTTGCTATTTATAAAGGCCTTTGAAGTGCTAGACACCCATTTCTGCTATAGAAGAGAAAGAAGAAGCCTCCCTACCATACTATTATTTTAAGGACCAAATGGTGTTGCCCATCTTATGACCTTTGGAAAATGCATGGAATAATGTTGCATTGTTATCTCCAGATTTTAACTAGATGGCTCTACATTTTAGTCTCCATTCAGCCTCACGATCCTTAAGAATATTTTTCTTCCTCTTTTCCAAGCAAAAAATGAGGTCTCTAGATTGCACCTACTCGATTCTTTAAGCTTCTTGAGTGCAAAAAGCCTAGAGTTTGTTTTCAATCTCCCTAAGAAACAGAGTTTTGGCATGTTTCTTTTGGAGAGCCCACTCTTTTGTTTTTTTTGTTTTTGATGTGCTTCATGTTAGGAACACATTATTTCACAGTCAAGAAACTAAGTTGGGGTGAATAAGGGGACCACAAAAGTATCATCCTTTAGCCAATTGGAGTTAATTTTGAAAGCACATGCATGTTTATGAGTGACCCCTTTTAGTTTGAGGAAAATAGTAGAGTGATATGATACACCCTCCACCCGATCCCATTTCTTATGAACATAAATTGATCCATTAACGCTTAAGATACCAAGAAGTGATCCATCCTTTTGGAAATTCTATCAGGACCCAATCACTTATTTCTCCAAGTGGGATGAAGTTTCACCAGCTCCACATCTATAAGAGAATGACAGGTACTACAATCAAAGAAGAAATTAGAGATTGGAACATTATTGGCTCTATCACCCCAGGATTTAGAAGTGCCCGTGGAGAAATTTAAATCATCTCCAATAATTAGAGAAGGCCAATTTGAAAAGGATTTGTTGAAAAATGACCCCCATAAGAGTTTCCTATTTTTTTTGGGACCATATATATTAAGTAGGGTCAGAAATCTATCTAGATCTTTAAATAATATTTCAATAAATAACCTCGGAATAATGCTCCATGAATTTAACAATTTAATCCAATGTTTTTTCATGCCCACCGCCAAGCTCCCTGAGCGAGCAAAGGAATCTAATACGTGAAAGCTCTAACTACTCAAGGTTCTTTCTAAATTTTGAGAGATATCCACTGCAACTCATAGGGTGTCTAAAGAAAAATAATCTTAGGAGATTTTGTCTCGATAATTCATTTGAGAGTAAGTTGTTTATGAAGACTCACAAGACCCTAACAATTATAGGATAACATTTTCATAATGAGACATAATGGGTGTAAATATTTCTTTAAAGGACCTTTGGATTGAGGTATGTTTACCAGTAGCCATATCAACTTTGGAATTCTCATTGGCTTTTGTAATATTAACTTTCTCCCCCTAACCTTGTTGTCAATGTAGGTAATCTAAATTTTCCCTAATCCTGTATCAAAGGGTTTTTGTAAATGACAATTTGAGCAGAGATGAAGGTTATATGATGGTGAATCATCACCCAAGGAACAAGACAAGAAATGAGAGGGGTGGTTGCAGTGGACGATAAGTCACACATAGCTGACGAGAAAGAGAAATGTGCATGGGAGGGAAATAATATAGAAACCTGTATCGAAATAACTGGATCAATACGCAAACCTGGCAAAGAAAGAGAATGTGAATCAAAAAATGAACACCATGCATTGATTGAAATTATTTGAAAATAATGGGAGGAGATAGGGAGATTACCCAAAACAAGATGCTCTAGGGGATCTAGAGAACACCATCCACATGCATAGGGTCCAATGGAGGTGCAATGATAGTGGGCACCATCTCTTTTGAATTCCTTGGAATATCTCTCATCTCCCCACAAGATGATGACATCTTATCCTGAAGACCAACATCATCCCAAAAAAGATCCTCCTCCCCATCTGTCACCAAAGGAACCATTGAGTAATTATTAACAAGATGACAAAATTGATGACATCATCAACAATGGAAATGAACACCTTCGTAATTGATATCCTGAATGAAGACCTCCTCCCCACCTAGGTCAATTTCTACTGGAAGATCATTCCTGAGATCAACCTTTATCAGGATTCATTCCATCACCAATATCCTTGTACCGAGGTAAGAAAAATCATGTGCAAGGCAGGCTCCAATAGTGTTCCTTATGCCCTAAAATTTTTCCTCTACCCACAATGCTAGCGGCAAGACAGTAAGTTGGACCTATAGAGGAACTAAGTATGACCGTTCCCTGCAGACATCAAATAGTGGCAGCCAAAACTTAAAAATAATTGGAGAGTAGTCAATATGCCAAACTCATTTCTAAATTAATTTTGCATCCTCTAAATCTGTAAAATTAATATAACACTACCCTTTTGCAAGAAGCTCAACACTTGGTTATGCATAGATGAATGAAGCAATGTCACTGACCACTCAATGTTTTAGGGTTTGGATTGAGAACCAATTCCCTTGAACTCAACCAATGAAATAATTTTTAGCTAGGGTTGAAGCCCTTTCCATCTTAAAATCTCCACCTTACACTAGAGAAACTTTAGGACGATTTTCCCTACGAATACAGTGGGGCTTATTTATACTAGAATTAACGTAATTGAATTTTTTCTTAGTTGAACCCTTGAGCTAGGTTTAGATGGAAAACCCCTAGAATATACCAACCTGGCCTGTGTGACAACACCCGAAGAGCACATCTTATGGTTGAAACCAAATCCGATAGGGTTTAGAAATTGAAACGGATTGAAATCCTGAAAAGGAGGTGATGGTTGAAGAAAGTCTTATGAAGAAAAAACCCCACGAGGTACCCAATTTGACCCCAAAATCCAATGCCTTCTAAGAACTTAGACCAACTAGAGGAGGGTTATTCAATAGAAAAACTAAGAGTGAGACAGTCTTGAATGGACCCGAGCCTTAAACCAAACCCAGAGAGCCCAGGATCCAACTAGCGGAATGATGACATGTTTCCACATCGGAGTAAGGAACTTGTCTTGGGATTGAAGAATTTTTCTCCTCCATAAAAATATCCTTGTCATGAGGCTCTCCCATTGCTAAAATGTGAGTTTCATGGCCACCTATAGTAACCAGAGAGGACCTCATAGTAGTAGAGGAATATTTAGAAGGACCTAGAAAATATATGGATATTCTCTTGCACGGAAAGACCTCGGGCTCATAGTCCATAGGCTCTTATGATTCCATACATAGATGCATATAAATGACATCGTAGAAGGAATAGTCGACATGAAAGTATGATAGGATCAAAGGGATGACAACCGTTGACTGGCCATCGAGCCTGACAAATTCCTAACCACCTACATTTTTCAACCAAGGGAGCATATAACTAGGGTTATTAGTTGATAAAACCCATTAATCCAAAACCCCTACCTCTAAGCATTGAATTGACTGTGTTAGGTCCCTATAATACTAGTGATTCACCCATTACTATTTTCATTGTATCCTTTATTGTTATTGTTGTGCCCCTACTGTCCCCATTTTGTTATTATTGTGCCCCATAGAAGCCCACTATTGTTATTTTTGTGCCCTTATATTATTATTGTTAGGTCAGCTTTGGTTATATTGTGACCCCTTAGACTCCTATATATAGAAAGGAGGTTTTCTCATTTGAATCATCCAAGAAGTTTTCATTTGTGTAATGTAAAGGAGGTTTCCCCCTCGAAGAGGCTAAATTCTAAGGCATTTATCTCTCTTTTCTATCTTATTGTGATTTGGTTTCATAACATTTGGTATTAGAGCTTGGATTCTAGGGTTTTGCTGCTCCAAACAAGCCATAATGGAATTTTCACTATAAATTT
>APFE030665631.1:0-84260 GCA_000404065.3 Pinus taeda
ACAAAGTAAACAAAAGTTTAAAACAGGCAAACATACTAGTAAAGGAATACTTGACTATATCCATTCAGATGTCTGGGGACCAGCCCCTACAACCTCACATGGTGGTTCGTCTTATTTTGTATCATTTATTAATGACTTCTCTAGGAAGGTGTGGGTCTACATGTTGAAAAGAAATTTTGATGTTTTTCAGTTTTCAAGCAGTTTAGAGCATTGGTAGAAAACAGGACTGGTAGAACAATAAAATGTTTAAGAACTGACAATGGTGGTGAGTTTACTTCCAAGGAGTTTGACAGCTATTGCAAGGATGCAGGGATCGAGAGACATAAGACCACGTTTTATACTCCTCAGCAAAATGGAGTTGCTGAACGCATGAACAAGACTCTTCTAGAGAGAGAAAGGAGTATGTTGAGTAACGCCGGGTTGCAAAAGGAGTTGTGGACGGAAGTGGTGCCAACAGCTTGTTATGTGATAAACCGATCTCCATCGATAGCAATAGACTGCAAGATTCCGCAAGAGGTATGGAAAGGACACCCTTGTGACTATTCTAAACTCAGAGTGTTTGGTTGTGATGCATATGCTCTAGTGCCTAAACATCAGCGAACTAAGTTAGATCCAAAGTCTAAAAGGTATATCTTTGTTGGGTATGGTGTTGGAACAAAGGATATAGATTGTGGGATCCTACTACCCGAAAAATCATCATCAACAGAGATGTAAAGTTTAATGAATCCTCTCTTGTACAATTAGATGTAGATAGTAGATTGAAACAGGATGATGTATCTGACTTTCAGCACATTCAGTTTGATAGAATTTCTAATGATAGTCATGATGACCATAATTCAGATATAGTCATGAACAGGTTTCAGAATCAGAACATGAACAGGGTTCAGGTTTAGATCATGAATAGGTCTCAGATACTGATCATCAAGAAGTTCCTACAGATGGTAGTCAACCAATCGAGGAAGCACCAGTAACATCCTTAAGGAGGTCGACAAGAATCAAACGACCATCGAGAAGGTATGATGATTATGTTACTTCAATTTCATTTACTGCTAATGACGATGAACCTCTATGCTATCAGGAAGCAATAGAAGGTTCGAAAAGTGACAAGTGGAAAGTAGCCATGAAGGACGAAATGATGGCCTTAAGTAATAACGACACATGGGATCTGGTTGAGCTTCCAAAAGGCAAGAAAACTGTGGGGTGTAAATGGGTTTTCAAGCTGAAACGGAGTGTGAATGATACAGAATACAGGTACAAAGCGCGGCTGGTTGCAAAAGGGTTTTCTCAGAAAGCCGGTATTGACTTTCATGAGATTTTTTCACCAGTGGTTAAAATTGTTTCAATTAGAATTGTGTTAGCATTAGTGGCTTTGCTTGATTTAGAGTTGTAGTAATTAGATGTTAAGACTGCATTTCTACATGGTGACTTAGATGAGGAAATTTATATGGAACAACCGGAAGGGTTTGTTCATCATCGCAATGAGAAATTTGTCTGCAGGCTCAAGAAGTCTTTATATGGCCTGAAGCAGCCGCCTCGGCAGTGGTATAAGAAGTTTGATTCTTTCATGTTGAGTCAGAAATATGTTAGAAGTGAATATGATCTTTGTGTTTATTTTAAACAATTGAAAAATGGCATATTTATTATCTTAGTATTGTATGTTGACGATATGCTTTTAGCAAGCAAAAGCATAGAAGAAATCAACAGGTTGAAGGCTCAGATGGCAGGAACATTTGATATGAAAGATCTAGGAGCAGCAAGACAGATTTTGGGCATGGATATTTTCAGAGACAGGAGCAATGGTAAGCTATGGCTATCACAACAGAAGTATATTGAAAAAATACTTTTGAGATTTGGTATGAATAATGTGAAGCCTGTGTCAGTCCCTTTAGCTTCCCATTTTAAGCTTTCTTCGTGTTTATGTCCTAATACAGATGAAGACAAGGATTATATGTCTCGAATTCCATATGTCAATGTAGCAGGATGTTTAATGTATGCGATGGTTTGTACTCGACCAGATATTTCACATGCAGTTGGGGTTGTCAGCAGGTATATGGCAAATCCGGGTAAAGAACACTGGTCAGCAGTGAAATGGGTACTTCGGTATTTCAGAGGCACAAGTAGTTATTGTATCACTTACAATAAGAGTAGTGAATTTGCTTGCGGGTATGTTGATTCCGATTTTGCAGGTGATTTGGATAAGAGAAGGTCAAC
Source organism: Pinus taeda (assembly GCA_000404065.3). NCBI lineage: Eukaryota > Viridiplantae > Streptophyta > Pinopsida > Pinales > Pinaceae > Pinus > Pinus taeda. Next base: position 2,212 of record APFE030665631.1, read on the forward strand.
ATCAGGGTATGTCTTTACTCTTGTAGGTGGAGCTATTAGCTCGATGTCAAAGCTACAGAACATTGTTGCTTTATCCACCACTGAAGCAGAATACATTGCTGCTTCTGATGCTTGCAAAGAAGCGATTTGGTTGAAAGGTTTGTTTGGTGATTTTGGTAGGTTGCAGGACAACATTAAGTTATTTTGTGATAGTCAAAGTGCAATACATTTGGCTAAGAATCCGGCCTATCATAGTAAATCAAAGCATATACCGATCAAGTACCATTTTGAAAGACAGGTTATCACTGAAAGGGGAGTCTCTCTTGAAAAGGTGCATACAAAGGAGAACTGTGCAGACATGTTCACGAAACCAGTTTTGTTAGAGAAGCTAGGTTGGTGTTTGGCTTCTCTTCGCTTGCAGAAAAGATGAAAATAATAAAGAAACAAGGTATCACACTAATTGTTGTCAAGGTGGAGATTGTTGAGATTTTCGGTTTTAACAAATTCGGCAAAATCTCATGTATGTGACAACAATAGGATTTTTTGCTATATTGGCTCTATTTTGTTGGGAAAGAGTTAATGCATCCTATATTTGTTGTGAGAGGATTTAAGAGTGAGTTAGATTCTCTTAGCTATAAAATATATGCCCGTACATATATTGGGATGATGTAGAGAGTTTGAGGAAAATAAATTATTTGTAATCTCCTAATTAATAATAAGATTGCCCATGCCTCTGTTTGGTGGACGTAGCCGAGATTGGTTGGGTGAACCATGTTAAATCATTGTGTCATTTGTGTATCAGTTTTTATACTGTATTTGTCTTTTATATCCCGTTGCGCACTGTTATGCTCTAACATAACCAAATATCCAAAGTTGTCCACTAGAAAGCTTGGGTTATTCACTGAGTTGATCCCACGTCTTATCCACTAGGCCATGAATCAGATCTTCCATAATTTGTTACTTTTGTCTAAGTATAGATTAAGTGAATAAATATCATATTTTTTTATTTCAATACTAACAGAGATATGACTTCTATCTCTTCAAATTTGATGATTTTTATGTTTGATGATATTATAGAATCTTTGAGAACTAAAATATGAGTTTTATTAAAACGGAAGAAATTTCAACACAACTTAGATGATTTACAACTAAAATTTTGAACTAAAAGATTTGCACTATTCAATATTACACTCAATCAAATTGACATCATTATAACCATGAGATTTTGCCTTTCTCTTGGGCCACCAATTAATTACCAAATTTATTGATTATTCAATATTACACTCAATCAAATTGACATCATTATAACCATGAGATTTTGCCTTTCACTTGGGCCACCAATTAATTACCAAATTTATTGATTATTCCATGCAAAGGTGACTCACAATGATTAACCGAACCCCCTTCATATAAAAGCACCCTCTATTGGATGGAAATCCATATACAAATTCCCATATAATAATTTAAATCTAAGGTTATAACACAACCTGCAGTTATGTTGTACATTAGATATAAATTACGAGTTTACCTGGGCCATAATAATAATTGTTATTATTAGCGATGTAATCATCTATATGTAGTATCAATGACAGCAAATTTTTTAACCAACCATGACATGAATGGATTGACTTCGTTATTAATGGCTTAGTTGCATTATTAATTAATAAGTGAAATGCTTTCGCATCGCTTGATTTCTCCGATTATTGTCCTCATAATAATCATTCAACTCTCCCTTGCGAGAAATTGATGTATAACTCAATGGGGGTTTTAGTAAAGAGAGTCAACCCAAGTGAAATAATTTTGAATCCTCTGAGGCTGATACAAATGGTATTCTCATTCCAGGTCTACCAAATCATTTGGCACAGTTATGCTTGATGCGTGCTCGTTTCGTTAGTTTCAAAAAGTTGGAAAACTATGCTCTCATCACAAGAATTTTATGCCACCAGAGCTACATTTAAAATCAATGAAACATTTATTTCATTTGTTGTACATGGTAAGAGAGTCCAAATATTTAATTTGAAGGAGAATTCATGGGTTTTCCATCCTACTCTACCTTTGGATCGAGCAATTTATTCTCCTGAATGGAACGTTGATCCTTGTGAGTGGTGGCAGATTGAGACAGTTGCTTCTTTGCATGGAGCACTTTTTGTGATGGAGGTGACCAAGAAATAATTTACAATTGCATTCATCTAACTGAGCCTGCAAATACCGTGCATAAATATGATTTCTACAAGAATAAGTGGATCAAAGTTCCCCCAATGCAGGTACCTCCATCGAATTTGACAGTTGTAACCTTAAAAAAAGTATTATTTTAGCTGGAGGTAATGAATAAATTGAATAAGGTTCTTATGCGGAAGTCTATGATCCTATGAAACAATGGAGTTTTGTCTCAAGGATGCATTCTTCCATGAAACGTTGTGTTGGTGTGGAACATAGAGGTATGGTTTATGTTAGGGGTGCAAATTTAGACTCACGAAGCCCAATAGAAGGCGAGCTATATAATCCTATAAAATATTCATAGATTAGAATGAATCCTATTCTTTGTCAAGGAATTGCTCGAGGTCTTATTGCCTCAGCAAATTCACAATTCTTTGTTGCAGATTGGAACGATTTTCTGCTCAAAATGTATGCAATTGAGAATGATTCTTGGGAAATCATTGATAGTCTTCTAGAAAAGATAAGATGACTTGTTGGTCACAGGGATAAGGTCTATGGTCTTATAGATAAGATGAAAGTAGATCCATATAACTACCATGTCATATTTGATAGTCCTGGTGGGGTTTGGCAGCTTGATTTGGGGAAAAGGATTGGCTTGAATATGTAACGAGAATAAATTGCATTCTCAAGTTTGATTGTTGGAGGGAGGATATTAAAGAGGCTTTCAGGTTAGATTTAAGGTTGAATTCAAATAGCTTGAAGGCTAAAACGGAATTCAGGATGATCTCAATGAGAGGAAGATAATCTGATTTAAATAATCGGAAAAATATGCTACATGGTTTGGGTTGAGAGGATGATGATGGTTATGAATTCTCATAGAGGATTGGTAATACTGAAGATAACAAGGAATATGTATGGAATTACCTATGGCAAAAACCAAAGAAGAATTTGAAGACAGTTTCCCTCTCTTGGGTGACAAGCAATACTCATTGTGCTCTACCTGAGGACTAGATGGTCCCTTTGGATTCCATATTAGGTTTCCATATTCACGTATATGTTTATCAATTCTTAAGGATAATTTTTCAGCTCAGTGAGACCAGTTCATGATTCAAGAGTTTCTATTCAGACCTTTGTTATATTATGTGCATCACTTGTTGCGAGCCAAGTTTGAGGATTTGAAATCTTAGGCTGTGAAATCGAAAAGTACAAAAACATTAATTACTTCTGTTAGGCATTTTTGAAAATCCATATTTTGACCTGAGGCTTGCAGCTCTTTTGGCGCTTTAAAGGGAAATGATAAGTGATACATTATAGTGATAAGAGATAACTGTTATTGATTTTTCTCACCCATAAGAAATAGTTATTTTGGTCCTTTTAACCCATTGTAAGATTCCGAGTATTCAATTCATCCTCTCGTTCTTTTGGGTTTGAGTTTCAAGGCATTTGACAATATTTGTGGTGCTTTATTCCACAAGGCAATGTAATAAAAACTGTATCATTTGAAGATATCAAGATGGAAATGATGCTAATGAGTGGATTTTTTATGGAAAAGAAAAAAGGTAGGCTCTCAATCAGTTTCGTTTTACTTGTCCGGAGGTATGGTTAGTAACCCAGAAATTGATCTCCTTTTTTCTATCAATTTCAGAAGCAAAATCACATGAATCTTATATGACGATGCATTCTTTGCACTAAGACATTCTTCACACTTCAATGAGATGTTTCCTCTTAGGAAACACATGAAATATTATTCTAAGATGCACGCTTAAAACTCTTGGTGATGGAGCACAAATTCATAGTTTCTTTGTTGCACTTAGAGAAGCGAAAAAGTTATAGCCTAAGATGGACAAATTTTGTGTAAAATTCTTTTGCATTAACACAAAAATAAAACAATATGGAGGGAAAAGGACATGAGAGTGCAGAGAAAAGGATACTAAAAGGACACCCCAGAAACTATTTAAAAAAATGCATGGAGGTAATCAAAATTTCATTTAGAAGAATGAAAAACCAAAATACAAAAACAAAACCAAAGAGTACCTATATTTTGCATGAACTCTGAAACTTCCCAAAGAGAAGAATGTGAAGCAAAAACTTGTGCTGCTTGTCTTGTGAATTTCAAGTTTTGTCAAGTTCTTGTGCAAATTAGACCAAATAGTGGCTTGTGAATTTGTAAAAATGATGTAAATGAAAAATCTAAAATTTAGAAAAATTATGTATAGTTTCTATTTAAGAAAAAATTGTTGTTTGGATTGGATTTGCAAGTAAAAGATCATTATGCATGTAGTGAAAAATCTTAAATCTAAAGAAATTATGTGTACTTTCTATATATTTATTTATTTCAAATATAGAATTATTTCTAAATAAGGGGAATATATTATTATTAAAAAGAAATGAATGAAAAGTAGATATATTGATAGTTTATTAGCTTAAAGTTTTTAATACTAAATATTTTGTGTTTATATTTAATCCCTTTGTATTTATCCTTATGTTCTCATTTTTTAGAATGTCAATATAATATTAAACATATTTTGTCTTTTAATGATCTAATCATCTATTGAATTGGTCTTGTTTCTTAAGGCCTTCACTTGAAGCAAGGCATTAGCAAGTTTATGAGCCAAAAGAATATAGTACTAAAAGATTATCTTCGAAAGCAACACCAATTTCCATACGATGCTTCTTCGCAAATAGGTGGTGACCCTTTGCCCACATGTCACCATTATAAAATGGCTTATCAACTTCCACAATAGCCTACCTAGTCAATTAACTATTATATCCAGTATCAACCTCTTGGGCATATCAAATTAGTTTAAAATTTGCTTACTCAGTCTTCACATAACCAGACAATGGGTCATCAATTAACAGATTTACCTTTCAATCATCTACCTTATCCATCTACCAGATCACTGAGCCCCTATCCCCCCAAGTCACTTGTTGATCTATACATACTTATTGTCTCGATACTTGACACCTAACATACATACGAGCTTGAAGATTGAAGCTCTAATGTCTTGATACCTGATATATCGAAATGGCAATGGTGAGGCTATCAAGCCACTGGGCCCTCGGGAGGAGGCTAAAGAGTGTCATTGATACTAATTAGTTGATATATTAACATCCAAGAGCCCAACGTCAACATCGTCACTATCCGGTTGCCACCTAGCCATCACCTAGGTGCTAAGTCAACCCTCCATTACCATGTCAACATGACACATCACTTGCCACATTAGTATGCAATGTCAGCTAGACCCACATTGGTGCCACACCATAATGAGACATTAGCATGTCAAATCAATTGCCACACAATTGACATGCGGTATCCCCGGGTCCACATAAACTCACTACATCATTATTCTATCAATATTGAGGTTCCTTGTTGGTGGCTAGTGTCCTAATTATCGATGTCTAGTACCCAATATTGTAACATTTTGATAGGTCAATGTGCCAAAAACTAATACATTTCATTAGTTTTGGTTGACCTTGAGGTTCCTTTAATACAGTTAGCCCCACATCTAATATTTTGATGGATTCTAGTCCCCAATAATCAAGTGACAATCCTTGAACCCTCTATCTCCATAACTAATGGATAATGTAAGATTTTCTAATATTGCAGACATGTTTGACATGGAATATAGATTAGTTGGGGCTTTTGGTGCAATTAGGTGACGGGAAGCACTATTTTCCATTATTATAACCCATAGGTATATAGATATTGTATGGGTGTCAATCTTAGGTTTTTCCCAACAAGGATGGATTTTATTAGTGCCTTCGGCATCATCTAAGGAGAAACACCATTACCATCCTAGGGCATATGAGTGGTTGTTAAGGCTTAGTAATAATATAGACTACACACATGGCACAAAACCACCACGCAATGCATCTAAGGTGAATAGTTGGCCTAGTTGTGCTCATGGAGACCATCTAAGTGATGGTTCTAATGGCCTTAAGATTATTTAATGATGAACAACAGTGCCTGAGGGCCCAAAAGAGGTGTAATATAATGTCCATGGTCCATGTATAAGTTCCCAAGCCACTTCAATACGACCCCAACAAAGAAAATATTTTCCCCACGTATGTTGTATGGATAATATTTAAATTTTTCCTCTATTGGCTAGTTCCTCTTGACTACTACTATAGATTTTGGAATATCTAGCATTGAAAGGTGTTTGAAATTTTTCATGTTATATGTTGATGCCTATTGCTACATTTCTATATCTTCAATCTCTATTCTTCTAGCAATATATAGTTGTCTCATATAAAACCTCAAGCCATACACTTGGTAACACCATGGAAATAATTTATACTCTCATTTATTAAATAATTTGTATTTCCAATTTTCAAATTTAATCACAAAGAAAAAATAAATCTAGTTAACAATGAGTTAAATCCATCAAAAGTGCTACCTAAAGTTCTGGTTATTTTATCTATTAGAGATGATGAAATTATTTATGAAATTAAAGATATAAATATGTGACATTGTAATCATGACCATTTATGGGAATTCTTACCTATAACTATTCATGTGATACATAAGTTTGGTTCCATTACAATATATATTGAATAATCAAGCCATCTTCATTTTACCATTGAAATAAAAAATAAGATGAGATCCTAGTTTATCCTTTAGAAATTATCATTTTGGATAGTCTCTAAAAAGATGTTTTATTTGACCTTTGGTATTGTTTAGGTTTATAATGTAACTTCCCTCCTATACATATTTTGTTGCTTCTTTCCAAACACATGGCAACCCTTTCCCTACATGTCACCATTATAAAATGGCTTATCAACTTCCACAATAACCTACCTATTCAATTAGTTATTATATCCACTACTGACCTCTTGGGAAATATTACATTAGTTTAAAACTTGCTTACTCTGTCTTCACATAACTAGACAATGCATTATTAATTAACAAAGTTGGCTTTCCATAATCTACCTTATCCATTTACCAGATCAATGAGCCCCTATCCCCCAGGACACTTAATTCTCTATACATACTTAATGTCTCGATACTCGACAACTAACATATAGACGAGATTGTAACTTGAATCCCTAATGTCTTGATACCCAATATTTTGAAAGGTGAATGGTTAGGATATCAAGCCATTGGGACCTCAGGAAGAGGTTAAAGGGTATCATTGGTACTAATTATTTCATATATTAACATCCAAAATCCCAACATCCACGTCGTTGTTATCTCATTACCACCTAGCCATCCCCTTGGTGTGAAGTCAACCCTCCATTACCATGTCAATATTCCACATCACTTGCCACATTAGTATGCCATGCCAGTTAGACCCACATTAGTGCCACATCTTAATGAGACGTTAGCATGTCAAATCAATTGCCACACAATTGATATGCAGTATTGTTGGGTCCACATCAACTCACCACACCATTACTCTATCAATATCGAGGTTTCTTGTTGGTGACTAGTGTAATACTTAATGATGTCTAATAGCCAATGTTGTGATATTTTTATAGGTTGATGTTCCAATAACTAATACATTGTGTTAGTGTTGGTTGAGCTTGATGTGTCCTTAATACCGTTAACCCAACTTTTGATCTTTCGATGCACTCTTGTCCCCACTAATAATGTGACAGTCCTTGAGCCCTATATCTACATGAACTAATGCATAATGTAAAGTTTACCAATATCCGGGACATGTTTGACATGGCATCTTGGTTAGTTGGGGATTATTACGCAATTAGGTGATAGGGAGCACTATTTTCCATCACTATAAAACATACATATATAGATGTTGTATGGGTACCAATGTGAGGTTTTTCCCAATAAGGATGGCTTTTGTTGGGGCATTGGACATCATCTAAGGATAAACACCATTACCATCCTAGGGCCTACGTGTGGTTTTTAAGCATTAGTATTAATATAGACTATGCACATGGTACAAAACCACCACCCAGGGACTCTAAGGTGAATAGCTAGCCTAGTGGTTCTCATGGAGATCATTTTAAGGGATGGGTCGTAAGGCCTTAAACATTCCTCAAGGATGAAAACTAGTCCTTGAGGGCCCAAAATATGTGTAACATAATGTTCATGGTCCATGTATAAGTTCCCAAGCCACTTCAATATGACCCCTACAAATAAAATACTTTCCCTATTTATGATGTATGGATAATGTTTAATATTTTACTTTAGTGGCTAATTCCTATTGACTGCTACTACAGATTTTGGAATATCTGGCATGAAAAAGTGTTTGAAATTTTTCATGTTATATGTTGATACCTATTGCTACACTTTTTATCTTTCAACCCCTATTCTTCTAGCAATATATAGTTGTCTCATATAAAACCTCAAGCCATACACTTGGGAACACCCTTCAACTAATATTTACTCTCATTTATTAAATAATTTGTATTTCCACTTTTCAACTTTAGTCACAAAGAAATAACAAATCTAGTTAACAATGAGTAAAATCCATCAAAAGTGCTACCTAAAGTCGTGGTTATTGTATCTATTAGAGATGATGAAACTATTTATGAAGTTAAAGATATCAATATGTGACATATTAATCATGATTATTTATGGGAATTATTACCTATAACTATTCGTCTAATACATAAGTTTGGTTCAATTACAAGAGATTTCTAATCATCAAGCCATATTTATTTTACCAATGATATAAAAGATAAGATGAGATCCTAGTTTCTTCTTTAGAAATTCTCATTTTAGATAGTATAAGGAAAGGTGTTTTATTTGACCTTTTGTATTATTTAAATTTATATTCTAAATTCTCTCCTATAAATATTTAGTTCTCCTAAAATTACATATTTAGTTCTCCTAAAATTGCAAAGAGCATCTTATGTAATTATCACATATATCAAATTACTGAAGAATCATTTTTCCAACATTAATCGAGCAATTTTCAAACAATTTTGTTGGAAATTTTCAAATTTCAGGTGCTTCTCAAACAATTTGGTGTTGAAGCATTTTGGGCAACCTTTGAGTAGACAAATAATCTATTCTTTGAGGAGAATTAATCAGTGAACAAATTTATAGATATATTGTTAACTCCACAAAGGCAAGGGAGTATCATGGAGCATTACCAGGTGAGGCGCTTCTTGAAACAACCCTTCTAGACAACCAAGACAGGTTTACGATCTCCGCAATTACAAACATTCCTTCTATGAGGCCAGATATTCCATGGTATTTTCCTAAATCAGGTATTTCTTTCTGTATTTCTTTTGTTTTCTTTAAAATTAGCTCTTTGCATAAATTATTATCTCAGTAGGTGAATCAGGAAAAAAATTCTCTGGTCTCCCTTTGATTAAACATTTTCCTTGTAGAATAGATAAGTTTCATAAACTATGGGGCATTTCAATCAATGAATTTTCCTTTATGTTAGAGTTAGCTTCAACATCCTCTGGATTGTCAGTAGAATATCTAGTCCTAGACATAGTAGCTACTATTTCACCCATAGTGGATTGGGATATGGATCCACCAATTTCATAGATAGTAGAAATGGCAGTTCTAGCAAAGGTAATAATAGGAGGATACTATTATTTCTATTGCTTTTGGGTTAACAACTGACTCTACCATATATACTAGTGATGTACCTATCCTTTCTTATAGGTAAAGTAGCTATGTTGGTATTGATGTTATTATTGGTGCTTCAGCTGCTTCCTCCACTATAGGTTGTACTTGTGGATAAACTACTAAAGTTGCTACTCATGGTAGTAAATCTATAATAACTAGTAGAGTGGAAGCTACGGAATCTGATGCTAGCTCGTATAATGATGCTATAGGTTATGGATCTAGTACTTTATATGTTCACTCTATCTACATGGATAAGAAGGTTTAGAAAGGAGAAAAAGAAGCTTTACCAAAGAGAATAACAAAAATTTATTCTAGGGTTAAAGTAACTGTTATAAAATTGATTGACCTGAAGTTTAACCTTCAAAACTATGACCATAGGTGGGCCTTCCTTCTCATCCTTCATAATTTCAACAACGATGCACTCTATTGTGGTTAACAATGAAGACACTCTTTCAGCATCAACCAAAGAAATTCTAATCACTTCCAGGGGATCGATAATCCCTTCCTTCACCATGTAAATTTATCCACCTTTGGCAGCATTGTAGCCAAGGTCAAGATTATCTTACTCCAGTATTTTCCCAACAACCATTGCACCTTCCACACCAACATTTGCAACAATCATATATCGAGGCATCTTCAATGCATTCAAATAATTTTCACTCCAATATTTTGGTCGAAGTTAGTTGTTTGATGTTTTTCTTACTCCTTTGTCACATAAAGAAGATAAACTCCACCTCCTGGCACAATACCCTCCTCAACTATTGCCTTAGTGGCATTCAAGGCATATGTAACTCTATCTTTCTTCTCCCCTATTTCTACCTCACTAGCACCAACAATATTCAGAACTACAACTCCTCCTGAAAGATTTTCCAACCTCTTGTGATACTTATGCTTATCATACCCTGTCATGTTGACTTCAGTCGAAGCCTGAATCTTCTCACATATTTCTTTGGTAGCGTTCTTATCACCACTTCCATCAAGAATAATTGTGTCATTCTTTGATACAATTACCTTCTTTACTGAACCAAACATCTCAACTTTCATCTTTTCAAGCTTCATGCCAAGTTATTCTATAATCATTTGACCAATAGTAAGTACCACAAGATCCTTCAAGTTTTCTTTTCTATTTTCTCCAAAGCCCTGAGCTTTGGTTGCATAGACCTTGACTTCGACACAAATTTTATTTAGAATTAGGGTTTCTAGTGCATCACTCTCTATATCCTCAGAAACAATTAGAAGATCTCTTTTAGTTTTCGAGGCTAACTCCATTACTTAGGCAATTACATTCAAATTTGAAACTTCCTTTTCATGTATCAAAATCAAAGGATTATCTAATTCACATTTTTGGGCCTTATCAATTTTGATAAAATACAGGGATATATAACCTTTATATAGCTTCATTCCTTCAACATCCTCCAATTCATTGTATAATGTCTTCCCATCTGTGATAGTTATGACTACCTGCTAGCCAAATTTTTCCATTTCTTTGGCAATCAGTTCACCAATTTCCCTTTCACCATTTGCCTACCTCTTCAATTTCCTCAAATATTCTTATCATCCTTGCTCTACTTCTCCAATGTGCCACAACTGCATCAATTTTCGTGCTAATGCCCCATCTCAAGTCCATTTCATTCATCCCAAATGGAACTGACTGACAACCTTCTATGAATATTGCACAATTAAGTATGGTCATACATGTAGTACCATCTCCTACAACGTCATCTATATCATTGGAAACTTGCTTCACAGGACTTGCAGTGACATTATTTAACTTATCACTGAACTCAATACTTTTTGCCATGGTAACACCATCCTTTATTACGTTTCGAGCACCATAACCTTGTTCAATAACAACATTGTGACCCTTTGGTCCCATTGTCACCTTTACAACATTTGCCAGTTGTTCCACACCTTGCAACATTGCATCTTTATATTCAACACCAAATCAAATATCTTTTACAACATAGTTTCTCCTCCAAACGAATTTTCTAAAATTATGTTTGTAGCTTTACCCTTTCAAGGGTTGTCTATATCATGCGTAATGTATAAAGAAAAAACTTCAATGTCCATGCCCGATGGGCCTATAAGAGAAAATATAACTGTTGACAACACAAGTTTCTCCTATTCATATATCCATTGAGTTGTCATTGTTAGTGCATTACATTCCTTACCTAAGTCTTGTATGTGCCTGGTTTCATTTGCTTCACGCTGATTAGAATACTACATGTCTTGCATTCTTTTCAGTGATTCATCTATTGTTCAAAGGTCCTACATATCTTAGTTTATGTTTTTAAATTTATTTAAAATGAATTTATTTACTCTTTATTGATTCATTTGACAAGATGCTTCATTTTATATGTGTGTTGCAAGTGTGTCTTTCCTCATTCAAGGTTTATTACAATGGAATGTGATTAGATCCCTTTGGTTGAGGATCCATGGCCAGGGTACCTATTCTTCCAAATTTTGTATGATTGCACCTGGTTTCAATCACACAAAATAGTGAGCCTTAGTGGGGTTTAAGAAATTCCCCTACTTTACAAACTACTAAAGACTAGTCACTATTAATTCTTTATTTTCTATTTTATTTGCGTATTTCTGGCTCTTGCCAATATTTTCATAGGCCTAACATTCTCTCACTCTTATGCGAGTCAAAGTTTGGGTTCTAGTTTAAATCTTAGCTATCTAGCATGGCCACAATATTGTGATAAATTAGTTTAAATTGGTAGATGGATGTGGCTTGTGGTACATGGATGTATATTGTATACATTTCATTTTTCATAGTATAATATCAATTTTACTCCCTATTGTTTAGAATCTGAAAGAAAATTATGTTGTGATCTAATTTTGCAAAATAATGTCTTAGAAGAGAACATGTTGGAGGTTGATTTCCCATATGTAATTAGCACTTGCACTAGCCCCTGTTTCTATTGCAAGTGTTAATGATCCAACCAAACTAACCCCTATTTAATAATATTTTTGGAAAGCATTGATCCATGTGAAATACTTCTAAAATACAAAATTTCATTTCTTAGTCTCATGTCAAACATTAAGTAATTTTAGTGTACAAGCACATTATTTTTGTCTATCGAGCTATTTTAAGATGGTTTTACATCATAATGGACTCTTGGTCCGTGACCCTTTCCTTCTATAATAAAAATTAAAACTCTAATCTCTTAAGCTTAAAATGATTTCCATTCTTTCCATTATTTTGTTATCGACAAGGAACTCAAAGTCATGGAGGGCGTATGGGTGCCATTGTTTCCATAGATCTAAAATATCACGTGAGTTAGCCATTCTTCTAGTAGCATGAAGAGAAATCTTCAAAAATATTTCACACTCATCAACTCTACCAATTCTTGTGTCTTTTTGAATTATATTAGAACTAGTCTTGTCCCCTACTGCATGCAAAAGAGTGGGTATGACTTTATTTGTCATTTGTGTTCCTATATCATTATACAGAGTAGTCGCGGACATATATACAACTAGAAATATATGTGGGATCATGTGATGTAAGTTTCTCTTAAATTTTTTGATAAATATGTCAATTTCTTGACTGGGTTCTACATGGCTTTTGGCACTAGATTATGAATCAGAATGTTTTCCTTTAGCTATATTTGCATGGTGCTCAAAAGGCCTATAGTTGTGAACCACTTACTTCTTAGTTCCAACATGGTTGATTTAAATATTGAACTTCGCATAAGCCCTTTCACTCGTAGCATTGACACTAACATAATGATGCAAGAAAATAGTCCACTTGGGATGAACCACATATTCAATGTGCTATAGAGAATATTTCCTATGAAAAATATCATAAGGTTCATGATCATATCCAAACTTGTTACTCGTGCTAGTAGTCTCTCTTTTATTTCCTGTAATTCATGTTTTTTAGTTTCCTATGTGTATACAGATCTTATTGATGTGAATCACACTTTGAAAGGTACCCCATCTACTGAGTGGTCAGAGTAGCCAGATCATGTTTATGACTATGTTGAGAAAATTCCCTCTTGTTGGTTTTATGATCATTTTGACCTATATCATCGATCATTCCAGACTGCACCTTTTCCAGGCCCCAAAAGTATCCTTCAACATTGACTTCATGTGGATTTGTTATATGTTCATTGTCTACATTTCCTTTTAAAAATCTAGTGCATGAATGATTGTCCACATGTTCATGGAGAAGAGAACATATTTGGATTTGATTTGGTCCATAGAGAAACATTTTATTTGGCCAAGCTTGTATTCTTCATCAATGATTTTCTTGACATCATTTTCATTCTCAGCACTGCAATTGTATATGTCATCGATGATTTCATTAGAGGTTTCATCAATATTTTGGGGTTTTCCAACCTCATTATTGTCAACAATAGAGCAATATAGATATGGAAATTGATCTCTATGACTGAAAGCTTCAACACTTGTGTATTTATAACATACCCTTTGTTTGTATACCAAGGAATATCCATCACATATGTCAATAATTTTTTCTTCAAGATGAGTATTGAAATAAAAGGAAGAGACTCCTATTGCAAGATCCATCACACAAGACGACAATACATATTCTAGCCTTTCCTTAGAATGAATGACAAAAAGTAATGCTAACTTCCAACCTTTGGGTTTCAACCGAACTTCTTAATTGTTCCCTTGAGAAAATTATATCCATCTTTTACCAAGAATCAACTGCACCTCCACAACTTCCAACATTTCTTGTCATAGATTTTCCCAAATACATCTAGCCTCCTTGGGACGAAATAAATCCTACTCACTTGCCTATTCCAACAATAAAAAAAAATGGATTTACGCAAATTCCACTAAAGATGACTTGGGCATTAACTATAGATAAATCTCAGGGTATGACATTTCCAAAAGCAACAATAGACATTGGAAAAATTGACCGTCAAGGAATCACATTCACAACAACTTCAAGAGTCCCTTCTCTACAAGATCTTGAAATTTTCCCTGCATTCAGTTTCTATCACTACATAAAAATGAAAGACAACCAAAATATTTCTCACAGAAAACATGCAGAAGAAATTATTGATTCAATTTCTCCTCAAGCCGACCTTCTCCAATCCATATGTTAACTTCTCCAAAAGGTTTCCCATAATTATTAAGCTTAATCTATTTTTATCACATACCTTTTCTATCTATTTACAATACTCAAATTTACTCATTATTAATACATAGCTCCAAATACTACATTGTTATTATATTTTTTAATTACTTGCTTTTAACATTATCTATCTTCTGAAACAGGACGTATGGACACACAAATATCATAACTATATAGTTACTACAAATAAATAGATGAAGCAATAATTACATACTGCTATACTTCCTTCGACCAACTTTACAATTATTACTAAAAATAAAATATACTCTGAAACGTATAATCAACATACATGAATGCGACAAATTGCGAAAAATACAAACAAACTACAATCAAGACATATGGATCTTCAATTACATATAAATCTTAAATGGTGTTTGATATGCCATCATTCCCCTTGCATTTTCGACTAAAAGTATTGAAATTCCCATTACAAAGGTAAGTTCAATTTCATTCACTCCAATTTCATTATAACACAATTCACATACAAACTTGTTATAGCCAATTTTAACAGTTAATTTCCATATTTAAAATGATAATAATTCTCATATATATTTTGAATGAAATATTTCTTTTGCAGGTTCCTTATTTCTTCTTTGACTCTTTGATGTCTTCAACAAGTTGTTATTCAAATTTAAACATGGAAGGATAACTACCATGTTGTTCACGATTTTTTTTCAAGAGGCAATGTACGTTAGAAACATTACACATTCTATAAATTTCACATAATGTAAATCATTTACCTTCATATTCTAGATTTGCATGAAATATTTTTACTAAATATTAGCTTCAATGATCATTTACATGTCACAATTCTTCTTCAATTTATGCATTACGATGTTTCCTTCGCAACATTTAGTGAAATTTATTGTAGAATAAAATTAGAGGGGTACCCCTAGTTGTCATTCAATTTTATAACTATAATTTGATCAATGTTTTTTCGATTGGAGTCCAAATTGTAGCTTTAATTTTAGTTGCAACTCACTTCTTGAAGCCCTATAGTGACATAATGAGAATTTTGTTCAAGGGTATAATAAAATCCAAACTGATTAGTATAATTGTTTTGTAGGCTCATGCAAGTGTGTTTGGCCAAGGACCACGTGAGCACAATACCCACAAGTTTTGGAATTATTCTCTTGTAAAATAGAAAATTTTGGAAACATTTACATTATCTCTCATTTAACAAAACCGAGTTCTTCATATCATCGAATCAAACCTTGTTTAGCTAGGGAAATCAAATGTGAGAGGTTTCCCTAATTGTAATTTGATGTTAAGAGTCTAATGCAATATTTTTTTTCTATAGGAGTATTAGTTATATATTTATGGTGATTTGCAACTCTCTTCCTAAAGTCATTTGGGGATGTAAGAACACTAGTAGAAAATGAGAAATTAGTGACTAGGTGACTAAAAATGTTAGTCACTGGAACTTTTCTAAGTGAAATACTACCAAATATAAGAAATCTTAAGTGAACCAACTAAAACCAACTACATAAATGATTAATTTTATCTTGGGTTAAAATACATGACTAACTAATAAGTGATACAACTAAAAGTGACTAACGTGAATGACTAATTTAGTCTAGGAACAAAAATATGACTACGTAACAAGTACTACAATAATATGAATCGGTCATTTAAGTTCTTTATTTTAATTCTGTCATTTTAGAAATATAAACTTACAAGGTTTATAAACAATTTAGGCACCCCAATGCTATGGACTAGATTCTTAACGAAGGCAACCTATCCGAGTAGGACTAAGATTGACTCAAGCTTTCTACCTCTCTAGGGACTATCATGCTTACTTACTAACCATCAACCCAACGATCAAGGTGTATTTCAGAGCTCAATGACAAAAACCACCTTTCCTACTTCGGGACATCAACACAAAGTGTCGGCCAGATGTCCTCCCAAGTAATGCTTCACTCACAAAGCCTTAACAACAAATTTACCCCGATCAAGGTGATCGATAACCAACATTCTTATCAAACCTTCGAGAGATTTTTACCTGTACAAAAACAACCCTAATGAATATTCCACTTTAAAAAGTACATAACCAAATACTAATCTTCGGGGCCTTCTACAAAAATCAATGTTGCTTATCAATTTATCTCAGTAGGACTATGAATCTTTGCTAAAATCATACACTTTACTTTCCTACTTCACATGCTGCAACATATCCCTTAAAATGCATTGTCCAATTAGAACTATGTTATCTCAGATAGGGAATTTTCTTCTTTCGATATTGGATTTTCATGGCTTCCATCCCTCTCATAATGTTTATCATATCAACTTCTCTTACATACATCTTCACCATCTTGAAGATGATGTGCCCGCACAACTTAGATAGCAAGTACAACCAAATCTATAGAAGCATGAAGTTAGTAATATCAAAATCTTATAATAACGGAAGCATTAGACTTTACAAACATAATCAACAAGAGACTATACTTCAATACCTCAACGTATTTCCCAGGTTTTGTTACAAACCCTAAATCACATCAATAACTCAAACAAACTATCAAACTCATTATATCTATGGTCTTAACATTAATTTAAATGATATGAAAAGTATTTTCGAATATCAAACCCTAGAAAAAAATTAGAACCTAGTTACATTCCTCAACACGATAAGTCCTTACTATAAAGGGAATACTGATGTTTACCTTATGGGTGGAAGTTTCATTGATTCTAGATATAGTTGTCCAATGTCAAGTTGTGGATGGTTGGATATGTTCTATTACATGTAAATACATTGTTTTAATGTTATTATTGTATTACTTTGTCATATACATTGGATTGGTATTTTCGCTATTTTTAGGGCTAATTTTTGCATGCATTAACTGCTTAAATTGTGGAATTGTGCTTCTATATAGCATCTCTCAATGTACGGGCCATGTTATTTCAATCAAATTTCCTAGGGATAATTATATCAACAAATTCATCTTGATAAGTCATCCCCTTTTGCAAGTCGAAGTATAAAAGTTGTAAGGTTGCTTCCCTTTGACCTAAAAGGCCACTGAGGTAGTTTTAAAGCCTCCTTGACAAAGAAACAAGGTACTCGTTCATATTTATCATAGAGCCCATTCTCCTAAAGTTAAGGAATTGATCTACAAAACTTAAAACTCCTTTTCACCTTCTTCTAAGTCTAGCCAAGTTGGTTCGCATAGGGCATCATTTCCCTAACAAAGTATCCCTCCAAAAAGCTTTATCTCCTAGACTCTCCTATGTTATTGTGTCCTCAAGGCCTCCTCTAATTTTGAAGTCATTTTGATGTTAGAGTTGTGAGAAAAACGAAGCCCTAGATCTGAGATTAAAATTTTTCCTAGTATCCCGAAGGCTAGTGCCTCATAGAACCAATTCAGCACGCTTAAGTGAAAATCCTTTCGTTTATTCTTTCCCCCTCTTTTTCTAGGTTAATAATGTCATTGGTTCCTAAGTTATTGCCTCCTAACCTAGGTTGGTGAGGGGCCTCCAAATTAGACACAAATTAAGGCCCATCTAACATTTGTTAGGTACATGAAGGCTATATTAAACCTCTTGTTCGACACTTAATATTTTTTTTAGATTTAATATGTTCATTAGGAAGGTTTAGAGATGATTTCATATTTGTGCCTAATATTATTTATTTTTGTAGAATATTCTGAGAATATTGGGAAGATTATAAATATCTGGAGGCAGAGATAATTTAGGGGCTTTCTCCATACTACAGGAGGATCAATATTGGATAATAAATCAACAAGATATTCTAAAATTATTGCACAAATTTTTGAGCTCCAATGATTGAAAAAATCTAGGCATGTGTTCCCTCTCATTTAATGCAGATTCCTAGAATTGGCAACCAGATCTACTATTTGAGGGATTTTCGAGTGGAAGGTTTCCTGTTTTCAAGGATAATGCTTCTGCATCATCTTGTATCAGTAAAAATTTGAATTTACCTCTAGGGGTTGGTTTTTCTTAGTCTTTTTGTGGAGAACACTTGTACTTTTGCAGGTCCACTTTCATTTCTTGCAGGGATGTAATTGTATTGATGGAAATAATGAATGTTGGTGCCATGTTAAGCTTCTAAATCTTGGTATCCCTTATAGGAATATGATATTCCTTGGGCTTGACCATAATAAGAGCCTCAAATCAATTCTATGTAATTTACTTTTCTTCTTTTCGATTCGTATTCGCATGCATCTATTGTTCTTGTTTTTTTCTATTTTTGCATTTAAGTATTGATGATTTCTTGTTTTAGGATTGGGTTAAATGGTGGAAGTAAGTTCTTTTGTAGGCTCACACGCATGATATCATCTGTGGAACAAATTTTGAAGGTCACAACAATGATTGAGCTACTTGGATTAGTTTTCTTATTCCCAAATCCAAATTTCTGGAAGTCCCTTGTGGCAAATAGTAGTAATTTTTTGCTAGTTTTTAGAACATGCTAATGAGCTTCAATTGAGTTTATTTTAGTTAAATTATATCATAAAATATTTTAAGTTAATAAAAAAATTCATCCCATTTCATTTTCAGTTTATTAGGTTAGGAATTTCATAGATTAACTCACTCACTAGTTTTCGAATTTCTATATTTTAGACTAGTAATGTTCTGCTATTTTTTAGCATATGTTAATAGGGGTATTTTTAAGTGACTCTACTTGGAATGAAGACCTAATATATCCTATTCAATAAAAAAAAATCCCATCCAATTTGGATTTGATTTTCTTGGTCATTCGGTGAATTATATCTTCCTCTAGTAGCCTATAACTTCCTGTAGTAGCATCTGTAACTCCCTGTAGCACTCTTCTAACATGTATATAATTGCCCATATTTTCTCAAAAATACTTTTTTTCCCGTATGGTTAAATCATGACCCCTAGGCTCTAAATCCATGATTGAGGAAGAATAAACGCCGATTAGGACATGCCTTTTTAAAAATTCGATTAGGCCTATTTTTTTGAACTCATGCTCTTAGGATTTCAATTACAAATTGTTTTTCTCACCTAGGATTAATTTATTTTATAAGTAACATTTCTATTTATGCAATTAGTTTAGGAATTTATTTCATTACATTCACTGCAATACATCATGAACGTGAAAGAAGGACACATTGTATGTTGCACATATAGTGTCAATACCTCTTCAGCTTGTACGAACCTCAGGTTTATAATTAAAGTTGGTAGGCTTGGGAGTTGTAACATTCTTGTTACAATACTAAGGCTCCTTAATTTTTGGCATTGTTTCCAGGGAGGTGTAAAACTATACATTTCTTTCTTCCCCAGTTGATTCATTTCTTTTTACTTTCTGCAAACACAGAAAAGTTGCATTAGGCATATTTCATTTCAAGAACCAAAAATTGCATTGCATTAGCATTCTTATTCAAAAAAAAAAAAAAACTTCTCCAGCACCAACCCCCCCACTTTTGATTCTGTGGTGTAGTAAGGGCCACATTACCATTCATTTTTGCAGGTAGAAGAAGAAGAGGTGATAGATAAGGTAGAAGAAATGGATGGAGATGATGACAATGAAGAAGATCCCCTTGGATTTCCCATTGAAGATACTGATGTCAGTGTGCATATGAATAACATCCATCCATCCTTCCTTCCAAACATCCATGGTATGAGGTGAGAGGATCCAGAAACCTTTCTCTTTTAATTTGAAATTATTTATAGATCTTATGGTTACTTATTAAAAACTCAAAAATTGAGATTGTTTCTGGCGACATTTAGGGATAGAGCACTTAAATGGTTCATGAGTTTAGGGACTAATTCAACAAGATCATGAAATCATATGAAAAGGTTATTTCTAGAAAAATATAAAGATCATGATATTAAAGAAGAAATGTTTAGAATGAATCAAAAAGAAGATGAGAGCCTTGAGGATCTAATAGAGAGGTTCATGTATAATGTTAAAAGGGAAAAATTACATCATTCAGGATCTCACACACTAAAAACCCTCTTACTTATAACAATTAGCTATGAGTGGATTAATCTCCTTGATCTCATGAGTAGAGGTGATGTATAACAATTATCATTTGAAGAAATTTGTGAAACATGCAAACACATATTAAGAGGAAGGGCAGGAGTAAGTAAATCAACATCAAAATCGGTAAGTAAAGCTAAACTTGGGAATTTGTTTGATAACATTAAAACATAAATTCTTAGAAATCTAGGCAAACAAGTAGAAATGTTAAGAATTAAAGATGAGGAAAAAGAAGACATTGATATTCATGTTGTCCATTCAAAATCACATGTTGTTAAATATTGCCCATCATTACCAAGGTTGAAGGAATTTTACCAAGAGGACAATGGAGCAAGTTAATCACCAAAGAAGTTATGCTATGTAGCTCCAAAATAACCATGGCAGCCTAGTCAAACTAGTATTATGCAAGAGCCTAATTAAAAAATTTAATCTTATGCACATCCATCTCAAAGTAATTGGAACAGACCCTTTCCTTGGCAACCTTGGCCATCTAAACCCCGAAACTAATCTTGGCAACGAGGTTTGCAAGGAACTTATGGAAGCTATCAAGAATATGTTGAATATTCTTCTAAATATCCCCATATCCAACTCCATGTTATCCTTACCATCCACCTCCACCACAACCACAACCCCAACCACATCGATCTCAAACATCCACTCTCAAACAACTACCTGTACCATCATTTCCAAACCCACACAAGGAAGTAGCTCAACCAACTTACAATGGTAAGGTACAACAATTTCAAATATATCCTACTGATCTAAATGGTATTCATCTTAGCTTAAGAAGAGTATTGCAAAAAAAAAGATTCTCTTGATGTCATTGAAGGAAAACATGTAGAAAAAGAATATTCAAATAAAAAAACCAAAGAATCACGGGCTGCACTTGATGAAGAGTAGACATCAGAATCAAAGATTGAGAAAGCTACATCATCTTCACCATTAGATCCTCTATGTGTTCATGAGAATAATTAACAAAAAGAAGAAGATCAGAATTTCATACAAGAAGAAGACATCCAAGATGATCCAAATCAGTAAGTCGACCAGGGGCAACAGAACTATATTGAAATATGGTTCCAAAAAATTATTAAAATGCAGCAAGACACTCTTCTTCAACAATTTTTGATCTCATCTCAGTCAAAACAATTTGTATCTCACATTCATGTACATGTCGAACCATACATTTCTAGCCCACACATGATTTCTTCTTCCATCATTTTATGTATTATACCGCTATACCAATAGGTGTCATATATCATAATTGACTTGGATTAGCTTTGAAATATCTTCATACCTTTTGTTGTTGCAAATGTTTTCCATATTTGTTAAAAATCAAAAAATGTAAAAAAATGTAAAGATGGTACACCCTAAAAGAAAAATCAAAGGGTGAAAAGAATAAAAAGAGGTCAAAAATGAAAGAAAGTGAACCCCAACAAAAAGAAAAGACCAGGAAAGTGTGAAAGCCTAAATGCCACTACTTTTTTACTTTTTTTATAATAAAAATTGTGTGCACCTTGTCACTTATGCCACAATCCATGAATAGTCAAACAGTTTAAGCTTGGCTAGTTCATATTTTCAATTTCATATTGTAGAAATAGAGAATAAATATCTAACCAAACAATCTAATCTTGGTAGATAAATAGATAAGTAATTAAAGGAACCCAACAATTTAATCTAAGCCCTTGGATGTAATAAGTGTATATTGAGATAGATATCAATATGTAAACGAAAGGAAAGTTTAAAAAGGGTTTTCGAGTCCAAGTTCACCCTAATAAAGAAGTAAAAACGCTAGGTTAAGTAGGTAGGGTAAATAGATGATGGTTTCAGAATAATATGTGGTGAATGATAAGTCTAAATGTGTAAATCTTTTACTTTCATCACAAGGCAAATGCATGTATCACATGGAAGGCACATCAAACAAGTAAAGACAAAATTAATTAACTTCCCTACTTATTTCCCGTAAATTTTCATTAAATTCCCCTAAGTAGCAAGGTATCTATCTAGTTAGAGTGGCTCAGAGCATTTTTCTGACATTTGGAGAGACTAGACCCTTGGCCCAATAATGTATAATACCTTAAGCACCTAAGCCCCTTCACCAATAATCAGACCCCTTCATAAGTTATTCATTTCCCTAATAAATATTTTCCTAAGTAAAATCATATTTTACTTAGGGAAAATAAAAAACTTTCCATATAAACCCTCATGTTCACTTAGCCTAAGTTTTAAATATATATATGAAAATGTTTTAAACTTATCGCACATTTCACAAAGTCATATTAAACACTAATTTATGTTATTATATAATTCTCCTATATAAAAATTACCCACACCCGTATTATTATAAATATGCAAATTCCCCAAATTTTTATATGTCGTGTCCCTCGGTTAAATATAACCGTAACACGGTCAATAAATGGGATTAATTAACTATTTCGTAGCTAAGAGGCCAACCCCCACCATGCTAATAAAAGAATTAATTATTCATAATGATTAATTAATAACTTCAACCAATCATGTCACCCCCGAAGTAATTAAAAGCCTTTAATTATATTTGGCCCGCCTTTCGCTGACCTTCCACCACTTCACCTCCCCGACAGTCATCAGATCAAATCCCATAGATCTGATGGCTTTCGCACATATTGCATGGGCATCTACGGTCGACCTTTAGCACATGATGATGAGCGGTTCTGTAAATAGTACCTATGCTATGTGTCAAACGTCGTATGGAATCGCGTGGTTTCGCACAAATACCACTTACCTCCACTAGCGGTGCAATGAAAGCTACTTACTGTCTCCTGTTAAAAAAAAACATCAAATCATTTTCCCACTAACACCATCTGTCCAAATCCCGAACCCACCAAAAGAATTGACTTTGCATATGAAACAAAGTTAATCAGTTTTTGTCCTCATTTCCGAAAAGTGCATGCATGCAACCTGAACATTGAAGTCAACCAGCTCATACACCCAATCACAGCCACCCTCAAAATTGTAGTTTGACGCCACTCTGAGTCCGTCATTCGCACCCAGTGAACCTACGTTCCATTACCCATCACTAAAAATAGGTATTTACTAATTTTCATCTAGGAACCCTGTAAATACTTTCTTTCCTCTGTAATTAATTTGAAAACCCAAATTTTATTATAATTCAGTCGCTAAATTTAGAATTCTAGATTCCCAAGACCCTCTGTTTTCACCAACTCCACGTAAAAAACCCTAGTTTCCTATTTGAATCCATAAGAACCATAATGGAAACCCTCGTAGCCCTCAGTGTAGCACATATCACTACCCCTCACCGTGATTTGGATTATCTGCCCCTAACAGAAAAATATTTTCAAATAAAAGACCTTGATACCGACCAAGAGCACTTAAAAGTATTTTTCCAATGCTGGGACAATTACATGAATAGCTATAATACCATAGGACTTTGGGAATCAAATCTCCCAAGGTATATGCTCCCCTCTGTGGGCATTTTCCCTGACATTATCCATCAATGTCATGCCAAATACAATCCCAACCTTAGAGCAATAATGTCTCCCAATCAAACCGTTCTCTTCACAATTACTGCAAATTCAATCAATGAGATTCTCCAGTTTCAGCCTATTCAAGACCTCACCCCCATTTTGCTTGGAGAATTGCTAGAGAAATCATCTAAATTTTCCCAGTCTGAACTCAATCACCTTTTCTAGACTTTTATGGATAAGCAACATCAACCTAAAGATCCTCCTCCCTATTTGTCAGTTTTCTTCACACGGATAGGTCAAAAGGTAGTCAATATGATAGTTGTACTCATGGGTTTCAATACTAGTGAGTATGTGGATGAATTGAACCTAGTTTAAATGTCCATTTTTACCCCTAGCCATCCTCCTACTGTCAAATATAACTATGCTACTTACATTGCTAAGAAAATCCATGACCAGTTCATGAGGTTGGAAAATGAAAAAGTATTCAAGTATTCTACATTCATATATCACCTTTTCCTTTACTATCAGTCTGACAAGTTCACATTCTCTGTAAATAGACTTGATAAAAAGGGTCATCCCAGATCAGTCATTTTTTGGACTTCTATCTTCTACTATTCATTTGTTTGTCCCTATTCAAACAATGAGTTCATTGACCAGTTTGTCCACCCAGTGGCCACCATGCTGACATGAAATTATCTTCCTACGATTAGTGATGGAATCAAAAGAATCCTTCAACTATCCAAGAAATACAAAATCGGTGACTGGTACTTGTACCAAAATCACACAGAGATTAGAATATATGGTTGTGAATTTCCTCCATTCAAACTACCAAAATATGTTCCTATGAGTCTGTTTGCATTGGAATATTATAGGAAAATGATAAACTCTGATTAGATTCACTTTACCAGGCCCAAGAAGAAAGCACAATTGAGAATTAAAGATCACTTAGGCCCATTTGTGTGCAACAATAGAGAAGCAGGCAAAGAATTAGAAGAAATCCTAGACAACATGAGATTAAATAAAAGTTTTGTTTGGAGATATGATCCACAAGGTTTCATTTGTGATAGGAGAATGAAACATAAGCTATCACCATATTTTCATCACAAGATCCCTTAAATAGAGAAATATGCAAATATGGATGAATGGAGGGAAGGAACTCCAATTCAAATGGATAGTGATCAGGTCAATGTAGAGAATGTGATGAAATACCTAGAAAAGAGACTTGACCTGGACTCTTGTGAACAGGTACCAGTTGGAACCGCTCAGAAGCTAACACCAGGAACTAGTGCCTCTACAGTAGAAGCTTCTCAGAGGCACTCACAGGAAACTAGTGCACCCCTTGTAGAACCACCATAGGGAAAAGAATAGGGAACTAGTACTCCAGCATCATGACAACCAAATATGTCAGAGCAGCTTGAGATCTCTGAAGAACAGGCCCCACCATAGTCCCATCTAGCTTAGGTAAATATGGGAGACCCACTAGTTTTGCAAACTCCCATGAATGAGGAAAAGAGCTTAAAAAGAGATAGGGAAGTAGCTACCCCTGCCAGTGGTCCCTCAGACCAGCCTGGTGCTAAGAGGCATATGCTAAATCCACATTCAGAGGAAGAGTTTTATGAAGAAACAATAGGGAGTTCAAGGAAAGAAGGTGGAGAGAGTCTACATACATCGCTAACAAGTGGGACACCTTCTAGTTCACAAAGACAAGATCTTGAACGACAATAGAGTGTCGAAGTTTCATCTTTCAGGTATTCTTCTAACAAGACCTTAGACATCAAAGGAAAATTTAAGGAAATAAAGGCCAAAAATGAATAGCTAAAGGCCCAAGCCTACACTCAATACTTGAAGATGGACCCTATTAATTAAACCAGGTTGATGTCAGCTTATGACATATAAGAAGGCAAAATGCAAATGAGCTTTCTAAAGCCTACAGTACAACAGCCCAAATAACATGCAGACTACCTCAAAACTAATTTTGAGGTCTTAGCCAAAGATATTCACCCTATAGATTAGATAGAACTGCATAAGCAAATAGGGGAAATGGTTTATTATACACTGACAAGCAAGGCCATGATGGCACATAGGTTGGAAAATTCACTGAACAACACTACTGCTCAATTGCAACTAGAAAGGGCCCCCTCTTAGCCAAAGGACAACAGAATCAAATCATTGGATGATTTGATTATTGGATTGGGCCATAACCCAAATGATGTCAAAGCTGCAGAGGCCCTAATAAAGAAAAAGAATGAAGATATAGCTGCCCTGAGAAAGCAGTTGAAATTACCACCACTTATGCCTCCATAGGCTGCCAAAATAATTGATAAGAAGAATGAAGAAGAGCTTGTGGACTTGGTCCTCAAGCTAAATGAGCAATTAGAGGAGCCAGAGCAGGAATTCGGGAAAACACTACAAAGCAGGCAAAGTGAGTCAACCTCTCAGCCTCAAAATGTAGTACCAGTGGTTTCTATAATAATCCCTTCTACATTGGCAATTGTTCTAGCAAAAAATGTCCCTTTGGAAACAACTAAAACTATTAGAGTGACAGGTATAGGTACAGGTACATCATAGATAGGAACTTCAAGTTAGAACACAACAGAGTTAATCAAATCCATGGAGGAAATGAAGCTCCAGGTCACTGAACTCCAAAAGGTAAAGGAGAATTTCGTTACCTTGGAACAAAAGTATGATGTGTCAAAATTTAATTTTGCTAAAGAAGTGAGAAAAAACAAAGGGTTCAATCAAGAGGTTAAAACACTTGAGAAAGGTATTACATTTGAAAATCGTTTGACTGATATCAGAAGGATATTATGGAACAACATCACTCAATCAATCAATGATGTTTGGTCATCAATTCAAATCATTTTTGAACATATTGACTTAGTAAAAGTTGCTCTTAAAGAGATTGAAAAAACGAAGGAAGAGCTTGGAGGGAAGCCTGAAGAAGTTATCAGGTTAATAAAATTTCTAAACAAAAGAAATAGGTATAATTGGAACAGCTGAATATTGAGGATAGGACTGGAGCTCTCCTCAAAATAAAGAAAGTATTGACCAAAAGGACTCTAATGAAAGACTTGGAATGAAAATTTCAGAATATGCAAGAAGATATATATGAATTTATGGAAAAATTTGGCATGTTACAGAGTAAAGGACTTCCAAGTCTTTTAGTCATCAATGACAAGTTAATGAGGCAGGATGATTATGCCAACAAATTACATCAGTATGCAAATAACCCAGCCAGTTCCTCTACTAGTTCATCTACATCCAAGGCATTACCCATAGGAAGAGTTCTTTATGATCGTTTGGAGAACCTTTTTTATGTCGAGCATGAAGTGAAACACTTATTTCCAGTAAACAAAATTTTGTAAAATACACAGAAGCTGATGAAATGTTTAGAAAGCTAACAAGGACCAAGATACCAAGAGATGATTGGTGGACCGATATGACATACATCTTATCACTTACCATGGTAAAAAGTAAATTGAAGTATTTACCATAGTCAATATTGGTAAAAGAAGATGAATGATGGTAAAGCAGGTAAAGAGGATCAGTGAAAAGCTAAAAGCAATCAGCCAACATAGAATTATGAGCAAGACAACAAGATGCCCAATCATAGGGCCTGCCTCCATCTCCTTCAAC
This sequence comes from Pinus taeda, assembly GCA_000404065.3. Classification (NCBI taxonomy): domain Eukaryota; kingdom Viridiplantae; phylum Streptophyta; class Pinopsida; order Pinales; family Pinaceae; genus Pinus; species Pinus taeda. The sequence goes on from APFE030665631.1 coordinate 30,063, forward strand.
AAAAACAGGGATAACAACCAAGTAGTTCACATTTAGTTTCTACTTTTGAGACCATTTGTCTCTACATTCATGTAAAATATATTTAGTTTTCCTAGAATATATCTCTCTTTGTTAAGAGATACTATAATGTAAATTTTGTATAACTACTTCCTCATTCAAAGTATTGAGGGTGGATTCGTAGACATTTCTGTAGACTCTTTATTTTGGAACAGAAGTGTTGTTGAACAACTATTGTATGGCTCACTGGACAAAGTAATAAAGAAAAGGACTTTTAGAGGGTACCTGTGTCAAACGAGAAACAAATAAGTATTCTATATCTTATGTTTTTACAGTTTTCTTGTTTAAATATTTCACATGTGTTTCATATCTAAATGATAAACGAAAAAGTATATTTCAGAAAGAGCTTTACTGCATTCTATCTTTAAAATCATTTATATTCTTAATGTTTCATTCCAAGCTATCATAGTTAGAGAATTATTAATTTCTCCCTACTTCTTAGTTTATCATTGTGGCCATTTAGCAAAGAATTCTTAATTTCTTTTTGTTAATGATCACACACTTTCCCTCATCTTGAAACTCTGTTGAAGGATTCTTAATTTCCCTTCCTCCCTTTTAAGACCATTTCACCCTTTCAAGTTATCATTTGTGTCTTGTTTAGCTATCTTTCCCTATGAAGCCCTCCTTTATTGAATCAACCTGATCCAGTTAAGCCATCTTCAGTTGACTCCACAGCCCAATGGCCTGAAATACCTTGTTATATCCATCTTCTCCTAAATTCCACCACCAAACAAAATCAAAACCCTTTAAGCTTTCATAACTAGCCTAATATCCTATAAACAAAGCTAAATCATAAAGAGAGAGCCCTCTATGAGTATAGATTTGCTAGATTTTGTACTTAAAAGTTAGTTTGTGGTTACCTCGAACCCCTTTCCTTCTTCTGACAACTTCAAGGAAAATCTTAGTGAACACATAGTGACAACCACACTAGGGAAGAAAATTTCCTCAGTCGAAGCAAATCTTTAAGAAAATTTAAACCATAAATCTAAAAGCATCTTAAAGAAATCATAGAAGTTGTTTGTTTGATATCAATTAACAAAACCAAAAACAAATCTCAAAATTTTGGCTTCAAAAAGGACTCATTACACTAGAGCTAATCTTGATCCCAAGCCACCACAAGTGTTTGAGAACCCCAATTTGATCCCCAGAATTCTTAGGAGACAAGGAAGTTTTGTGAGTCCTCGCCCACCTTCAGATCCTCATCATGTCTTGAAAGACCAACCATTTGACGAATACTTTGAAACCTTTTTGTTTAGGACTTCATCCGATTCTGAATTAGTTGACCTAGTCCAAGACCCAGATTTCATCCGAGAATTAGAGCTCCAAGCTGCTAATTTGTCAATTGATAGATATTTGCAGAACTCACCACAATCTCATCTTACCACTAAAGTAACACCTAATCCCTCTGTAATCACTATTGTTTCTGCAAGCTCATGAGCATTCCCTCATATCTCTCAACCTCAGACCATTCCACATCAGACCATCACCTCTAGCTCTCCATCCACAACTCAAACATCCATTGTTATTCCAACCCCAACTTTTGTTTCACCATTACCTACAACAATGGCAAACATATATACCCCCCTGGTACTACCAACAAACTTAGGTGCCATTCCCCAAGATTACTAAAGTAAGATCACTACGTTTGATGGCACTAGTACCTATACAACCCAGCAACACACCAAGAAGATGGCTGATTATTTTGAAATTTATGGAATAGATACTAATGATGTGAAAATGAGAATATTCGTTCAGAGTTTACCTGGGGAGGTTAGAACCTGGTTCAGAGGTTTATTAGTAAATAGTATAGACAGCCTAGCAACTCTCTATCAACAATTCCTGAACAGGTGGGAGAAAAAGAAAGACCCCCTTCAGATTCTATCTAAATATGAAAACTTAAGAAGAGGAGCACAAGAAGCTATGCATGATTACTGCACTAGATTCAATAGTGTGTATAAGTCCATCCCTCAAAATCTTAGACCCCCAGCTGGTTTAGCCTTAATCAAATTCCCAGATGGATCTGATTCTGATATGACTTTCTAGCTGAGAGAACAAAACCCCCCTACTTTGGAAGATATGTAAAGGATAACAATCAATGTTGAAGCCAACCTGATATCTAAAAGAGCCAAGGATAGGAGTGAAAAGAGGATACCATTAAAGGAAGAAAGCTCACCCTTTAAACAAAAGCTAGATGCCATAATTAAAGGAATGGATAAACTAGGAGACAAAGTGGAGACGATTGAAGGGAAAGCTCTTTGGGATGATCAGCAAACCGATGTAGGGAAAAATCCTAATTTCAGAAAAAATGAAAACCCGAACACTGGGAAGAATGGTCCTGACCAAAACATTAGACCCCCCTTTCTAGGACAATTATGCAAAAGCTTCCAACTTTAAAGGCCGAGAAGAAGATACTCAAATTAATTTGATGGGGCTTAGTAATGAAGGAGAAGTTTTCTTGACCCTAGAAGATCAAGAGGCCCACATACTTAAATAGTTTCAAACTCAATCAGGGGAATCATTGGAATTTAGGGAAGGATATGACACAACCATCTTTGAGGTGCACAAGCAATACAATCTAAGAAGTAGGAGAATTGAAGTCCCTGAAGTAAACAAGAAAAATGTTCCAAATCAGCCCAAAAGAGGTAAGACAGTAACCACACTTGTACACATTCTTTGTATATCAAACACTAATGCTTCTAACCCCATAATTGAAGATGTCTCTGACAACCAACCAAACAAAAAACAACCCTCCACTTCCCTTCCTTCTAAAGGAACTATGGAAGAACCTCCAGAGGTTGATCTGGGAGGATCAACAAATCATGATTCCACTCCTGAAAGGGAGAAAAACATATAAAACACAGAAAACAGAGAGAATACTGCTATTCGAAATCCAAAAACCCAAATGGAAAAACCATTTAATCTAGAAACTGAAGTAGGTAAGCTAAAACTTGTCGTCCCATTATCTGAATTAGCTAAACATGATGCCTACCGAACTCAAATCAATAGATCACTAAAAATTACTAGAACTGCAGACTCAGTTAGTCTTTTTCATGACCAGATCGAATTAATATTTGGCCCGGAAGTGAATAGAAAACCACTGGAAGGAGGGATTCCTCCCTTCTATGTGAGCTTAAACATACTTGATAAGATTCTTCACAATGCCATGTTTGACTCTAGGGCATATCATAATTTTATGCCCAAGTCTGTAATGGAAAAGATAGACCTAGACATCACTAGACCATACAAAGATTTGTTTTCTTTTAATTCTGGTCAGGTGAGATGTTTAGGATTGATAAAAGACTTGTGTGTCTCATTGGTTCAATACCCTGCAAAAAAAATTTAATGGATATAGTGGTAGTAGATATACCACCTAAATATGGCATGTTTTTATCTAGATCCTGGGGTGTCAAGCTTTAGGGATCTCTTCAATTGGATATGTCATATGCTAATATATCAGTTTTTGGAAAACCAAAGAAACTATACAGAGAAAAATTGATGAAATATGTAATAAGTAGGTAGGAAAGACACCAAAATTTCCCCATCTACTCAGTACACTCTGATATGGACTCATTCATTCTTTACAATGTAGAAACCAATCCTTCCAATACTTTAGAAGTTTTAGCAGTAGAACCTAAAGAAATTAAAAAAGAAAAATCAAGTTTTCATATTCAGGAAATATCAGATAACAAAGAAAAATCAGATGATAATGGAAAACTAGATCCCATTGTTAAACAAATTCCTACTACTCCTAACACCAATTATGAGCATGAAATTATTTGGCATTTAGAATTCAATGGCTCAATCAATAAACTAGGGGTAGGAGCAAGAGTTTGGGTGTACCATCTAGAAAATGATCATGCTGAAGGCGATGCCTACAAATTAAATTTTACATGCACCAATAATATGGCAAAAGGTGAGGCTCTCTTGTTGGATATTAAACTTGTTAAAAGATTAAGAGCAATCAGGGTGTCTGTAATGGGAGATTTGGAACTGATAATTAGACAGATTAAAGGAAAATACTTAACTAGGGATCCTAGATTAGGATCTAATAGAGGAACATTAATAGAAATTCTCAATACATTTTTGGAGACTCAGCTTGCAACTATTCCTAAAAAACACAAAATTCAAGCCCACAGCCTAGCCATGTTTGCTAGCACCTGCAAATTACCTTTTCAACCTAATCATCAGTCTACTGCTGAAATTAGGCACAGACCAGCCATACCTAATAATCTGAATAACTGGCAGGTTTTTGATAGTGATGAGCAGATCAATCATTTTTTAACTCTAGATGAAGAGTTTTCTAATAGTAACATATATGTTGATACATTTATTAATTCTAATCGAATGGATTAGGTAGAAATCAACATTTCAGAAGTAAGTTCAATAAATATGCTCCATCCCACAAAATTCACACAAAAAGAAATTCAAGACCTGAAGCAAATGGACCTAGATGATATAATTGAAGAAGAAAGAGAGGTTATCAACCTAAAGGACAATCACCTACCCAAAGGATTGACTCCTCTATAAAATCTTTTTGATTCCAATGACATCCCTAAAAAACATAAAATGGAACCATTAAAAGTAGATATTGAAGAATACAATTTAAGAACACAGGACAATCCAAAAATGATAAAATTGTCAAAATCTCTACCTCTTGATAAAAAGCTAAATTATGTTGAACTTATGACGGAATTCCAAGATGTTTTTACCTGGAGTTACAAAGATTTGAAATCCTATGACACCTTTATTATTCAACACAATATACCTCTGAAAGAAAATCAAAAGCCCTTTAAATAAAAATTCAGAAGAATTAACCTTGTTTTACTACCATTAATTGAAAAGGAAATCAAACACATGTATGAAGTAGGGATTATTGCCCCTATTAGATTTTTAGAGTGGGTGTCTAAGTTGATGCCTACTAGAAAGAAAATTGGGGAAATAAGGTTATGTGTTGATCTGAGAAATGTAAATAAGGTCTCTCTTAAAGACAACTATCCTTTACCCAAAATGGATCATATTTTGCAAAGGGTAGTGGGTTCTTCTAGAATTTCACTTTTAGATGGGTTTTTAGGATATAACCAAATCTTGGTTCATCCTGATGACCAAGAGAAAACTGCTTTTACAACACCATGGGGCACTTTTATGTACATCAAAATGCCATTTGGACTAAAAAACGCAGGACAAACCTTCCAAGGGGCAATGGACATTGCCTTTGCCAAAGAAATTCATGATTTTCCTGTTATATATCTATATGATCTAACTATTTTTTCTAAATTAGATCAACAACACTTGGACCATCTCAAGCAAGTCTTTTTTAAATGCATAAAATATGGCATTCCTTTGAATCCAAAGAAGTATTTGTTTGGCCTGGAGGAGGGTAAACTCTTAGGTCACATTATTTCTAAGAATGGCATTCAAATTGACCCTTCCAGGATTGAAGCTATTCTACAGATACCTCATCCAAGAAGTAGTAAAGAACTTTAAGATTTCCTAGGGAAGATAAATTTTTTAAGACGATTTATTCCTAACTTAGCTGAAGTTGTTAGATTACTAAATAACATGTTAAAAAAGGATTCCAGTATCAAATGGACAGTAGATGCCAAGCAATCATTTGAGGAAATCAAAATGGCCTTAACCAGAACACCAATCCTCACCAGTCCACAATTTGATAGAGACTTCATCATTTTTTCTTTTGCATCAGAACACAGTGTACTTGCAATTTTATTACAAAACGATGATCAAGGATGTGAAAAGCATATAGCCTTTTTAGTAAAGCACTCAAAGATGCACCATTAAAATACAAAATAATGGAGAAACAAGATTTTGCACTGGCAAAAGCCATTAAAGACTTTACAGTCTACATATCATACTCTCATGTGATAGCTTATTGTCCTAACGTAGTTGTCAAATACATCCTAACTCAGGATTGAATTGATGGCAAAAGAGGTAAATGGATAATACCATCTTAGAGTATGATATAGAGATACAATCTACAAAACTAATAAAATGTCAGGGATTGGCCAAACTCATGGAAGATACTAATTGTCAAGCCCTAGACATAAATGAATTGGATAACAAGCAAGAGATGGCGCTCCACAAATCATCTAGGCCTTTTCACACTCACCTTCGTATGATGATGTAATTTATGTTTTACAAAACTTGCAGGCTCCTCTAGGGTTATCCAAAGCCAAGAATAGGTTTTTAAAAATGAAAGCTCCAAAGTTTTGTATCTTAGATAATACTCTTTTTTGGAAAAATCATGAAAGAATTTTATTAAATTGTTTATTAAAAGATGAAGCTGACAGGGCTCTCCAAGAATTTCATGCAAGAGATTGTGGTGGACATCTCTATTGGAAGTCAACTTCAAATCCTAAGGGCTAGATTCTATTGGCCAACCTTGTTTGCAGATGTGAAGAAATTTGTAACTTCTTGCCATAAATGTCAAATCTTTGAAAGTAAAAGAAAGTTGTTACGTTTACCCTTAAAACCAATTTCCACAAAGAAACCTTTTCAACAGTGGGGTCTTGACTTCATTAGAGAAATTAATCCACCCTCTTCTAGTCAACACAAATGGATACTCACTACCACTGACTATTTTACTAAATGGATAGAGGCCATCCATTCTAGACAGGCCAATGACACTGTGATCATAGGTTTCCTAGAGACCAATATATTTTCCAGGTTTGGTTGCCCTACTAAAATCATTAGTGATAATGCTGCAGCTTTCAAGTCAAAGACAATTATTAGTTTCTGTACCAAGTATCATATTACACTGGGCCATTCTATAGCCTACTATCCTAAAGGGAATGGACTAGCCAAATATTCCAACAAGAGTCTGATTAATATCATCAAAAAACTGTTGGAATAAAACAAAAAATCTTGGAACAAAAAAATGATTAATGATTTGTGGGTAGACAGGATTACAACCACAAAATCCATTGGAACCATTCCATATGAGTTAGTATATAGCATGGAGGTTGTATTTCCTTCATCATTAGGAGTTCCTATCATGAAAATACTCCAAGAAGCTCAAGTGGAACCTAATGATATTCAAAGAAGGATAAGCAAGACTATCAATTTACAGCAAACCCGAGAGGAGGTATACCAATGATCCCAAGTGTTGCAGGAGAAGCTTAAGAAGATATTTGACAGAAAAAACAAGGAAGAAGATTTCTACCTTGGAGATTAAGTGTTGAGATGGGATTCTAGAAGAGAGGACAAGGGAAAATATGAGAAGTTTCACTTCCTATGGAAAGTACCATACATCATCTATGCTTTCAAAAGGAAACAATGCATATTTTCTTAAAGAGTTAAATGGTACAGAAACATAAGAAGGACCAGTCAATGGTCAGATATTAAAGCATTACTTTGATCCTACTTATTGATATTACCATGTTCCTGACAAGTACATATTATATCTTTCGTAATGTCATAGTGTTGATTGGACAATAAGATTTTGGAGTTGAAGCCGGAAGAGAAGGCCCCAAGCTTCAGAAGTATCACTATCATACATACAATAAAGCAGCAAGAAAAAGAAGGTTGCAAAGCACAATCAAAGTCATTAAGAGGCCACTGATCTACTGTTCTTGACTTTCCACCAAGGAAATCCATCCCTAAGTGGAGCCACTATTATACCCTTATACCAAGAGGTGTGATATCATGATTGACATGGATTAGCTTTGAAATATGTTCATACATTTTCTTGTTGCAAAGGTTTTATATATTTGTAAGAAATCAAAAAATGTAAAAAATGTAAAGAGGGTATACCCGGAAAGAAAAATCAAAGGATGAAAAGAATAAAAAGAGGTCAAAAAATAAAGGAAAATGAACCCCAACAAAAAGAAAATACCAGGAAAGTGTGCAAGCCTAAATGCCACTACTTTTTTACTTTTGTATAATCAAAACTGTGTGCAGTTTTTCACTTATGCCACAATACATGAATAGTCAAACAATTTAAGCTTGGCTAGTTCATATTTTCAATTTCATGTTGTAGAAATAGAAAATAAAGATCTGACCAAACAATTTAATCTTGGCACATAAGTAGATAGGTAGAGTAATAAAAGGAGCTCAATAGTTTAATCTGAGCCCTTGGATGTAATAAGTGTAGACTGAGATAAACATCAATATGTAAAGGAAAAGAAAGTTTGAAAAGTGTTTTCCAATCCAAGTGCACCCTAATAAAGAAGTAAAAATGTTAGGTTAAGTAGGTAGGGTAAGTAGATGATGGTTGCAGAATAATATGTGGTGAATGATAAGTCTAAATGTGTAAATCTTTTAATTCCATCACAAGGCAAAGGCATGTATCACATGGAAGGCACATCAAACAAGCAAAGGCAAAAATAATTAACTTCCCTACTCATTTCCCCTAAGTTTCCATTAATTTCCCCTAAGTGGCAAGGTATTTATCAAGTTGGAGGGGCTCAGACCATTTCTCTAACTTTTGGAGGGACCAAACCCTCGGACCAATAATGTTTAATACCTTAAGCACTTAAGCCTCTTCACTAATAATCACACCCCATCATAAGTTATTCATTTTCCTAGTAAATCTTTTCCTAAGTAAAATCCTATTTTACTTAGGGAAAATAAAACACTTTCCATATAAACCCTCATGTTCGCTTAGCCTAAGTTTTAAATATATATATATATATATATATATATAATATATATATATATATTATATTATAATATATATATATATTAGATTATATAATATATATTGAAAATGCTTTAAACTTTGTGCACATTTAACAAAGTCATATTAACCACTAATTTATTTTATTATATAATTCCCCTATATAAAAATTACCCACGCCCGTATTATTATAAATATGCAAATTCCCCAAATTTTTATATAGCCCATCTATCGGTTAAATATAACCATAATACTGTCAAAAAACAAGATTAATTAACTAATCCGTAGCTAATTAAGAGCCCGACCCCTACCATGCTAATAAAAGAATTAATTAATCCTCACGATTAATTAATAACCTCAACCAATCACGTCGCCCCCAATGTAATTAAAAGCCTTTAATTATATTGGGCCTGCCCTCCGCTAACCTTCCACCACTTCACCTCCTCGACAGCTATCCGATCAAATATCGTAGATCCGATGGTTGTCACGCATATTGCATGCGCCTCTGCGATCGACCTTTAGCGCACGATGGTGAGCGGTTTTGTAAACAGTACCTATGCTACGTGTCAAACATCATATGGAATCGCGTGGTCTCGCCCAAATACCACTTACCTCCCACTAGCGGTGTGATGAAAACTGCTTTTCGTCTCCTGCTAAAAACAAAACATCAAATCATTTTTCTGTTGATGCCATCTGTCCAAATCCTGAACCCACCAAAAGCTTTGACTTTGCATAAAAAACAAAGATAATCAGTTTTTCATTATCATTTCTGAAAAGCGCATGCATGCAACCTGAACATTGAAGTCGACCAACTCGTACACCCAACCATCAGCCACACTCAAAATTGCAGTTCGATGCTGCTCCAAGTCTGCGATTTGTACCCAGTGAACCTACGTTCCATTACCGATCACTAAAAACAGGTATTTACCAATTTCCATACAGAAACCCTGTAAATACTTGCTTTCCTCTGTAATTAATTTGAAAACCCAAATTTCATTATAATTCAATTGCTGAATTTAGAATTCAAGATTCCCAAGACCCTCTGTTTTCACCAACTCCAGATAAAAAACCATAGTTTCCTATATGAATCCACAAGAACAAGAATGGAAATGCTCGTAGCCCTTAGTGTAGCACCTATCACTACCCCTCACCATGATTTGGATTATCTACCCCTAGGAGATAAAGATTTTCAAATAAAAAACCTTGATACTAACCAAGACCACTTAAAAGAATTTTTTCAATGCTGGGACAATTACATGAATGGCTATGAAACCATAGGACTTTGGGAATCAAATCTCCCAAGGTATATGCTCCCCTCTATGTGCATTTTCCCTGACATTATTGTTATAGACATTTTTGGGCACTGCAACCCCAATCATACATGTCCATAAACCAAGGCATACTAAGTTCCTAAAAGTGTTGCTTCATGCCATAAAGGAACAAGGTCAGCTGATTACATCATCTCCTAGAAGTTCTCCATAGAAAACTACTCAAAACTGGTCAAAACTGGACCATACAAACGGCCCAGTGCAGAGGGTGCGATGCATCTCACCTGCTTAGTGTAAAAAGTGCAATGCACACTGGAAAGCCCTTCTGTAGGGTGTGATAGGCGAGAGTAGACAAATGGCAGAGACAGTTTGCAAGGTGGATGATCATGGAATCTTCTAGAAACATCTCCTGTGACACTTGCCTCTCTGAATTTTCCCAGGGACGAGTAAGAGATTATCAATCCCCAAGTGGAATCAAGAACTATTAGAGAGAGGACACTAATCAAAATCCCAAAAGCTGACTCACCCCCCTATAATCATCTATATATGGATCCCTCATCACAGAGATCGAGAGGCTAGAATCTTGTATCTGGTAAGGAAGTGATGTTGGTTTCTTGGTGTAATATCATAGTGTTGGGTGATCTAAGCTTTACATGAGGTGAAGAAGGGCTTTCATGCTGAGAGGATGACACTGGGTCAAAACAATGTGTTGTAATCCTCTTTGCTATTCTTGATATTAATAAAGCTATTCAAGTTTTCCTCGACATTCTTGTATGTTTGATGATATATGCATTTGTGTGGTCAATATATATCTGGTCCTATATTGTTTATGACTGTATATCTCTATTCTTCGATAGTATTATGCTGCTTTAATTCCACAGGTGCTCTTTGAAGCTAGGTAAACGAAGAAGGAGCAGCAAAGATTTGTCAAAAGGGAGAGTAACCAAGCACAAGATTGAGGTTGGTGTCCTTTGTTCCCCTCTTATCTACTTCTCATAAAGAAAGCAAAAATAGTTTTCGTATGTTTGTTTCTAAGATAGCTACTTGTCTTAGTGGGACTAGCCGCTCCGAGTGGACACTAGATTTCCAGATCACAAAATGGCGACTCCGCTGGGGAGCGAATAGCTTGTTTTCTTGTCTATATTTGTTTCTTTTATAAACTTACATATGGAGCCTGAAGTCAAGCTAGCTAGCCTTCGAACTGCATTTTCTATGCAAGTGAAAAGTAGATCAATGCTGCTTTAGTCTATCTCCGGGTTTTGTTTATAAATTGAACAATCGATTTGAAAACATTTTAATTGCCGTGGTGGTGGTTGTAGTAACCTCACTAGACCAACCCCTGTGATTTATATTTACTAAACATCACTTGCTCAGCATAAATCCCTGAACTGAGCTACAAACTATGATCAAGAACCAAGTTAAACTCTCATCCCGGTACCATTGCACCCTCTCTTCAAGGAAATTTGGATGCATCACACCTCTCTTGTGCAGCAGGTGGGATGCATCCCTGTTTCCCTGTGTAACATGTGCGATGATCAGAAAAGGCTAATTTTGCCTTCAGACTTTGGTCTTTCTTCACTCTCTTCAGCTCTATTTAGGAGTTTTCCTGTCTGTGATCAGTATACCACTGTGGAAACCCCCTTCCTTTCCATCATTCCACCTCCATTATGCAAAGAACTATAAATTTTTTTGTGTATTGTGTGCCATTTTCAGTTCTCTTTTACAAAGAAGTAGCGTAATCGAACTGTCGTTTCTTGATTTGGAAGTGTCGCAAGTGTCGTTTTCAGTCGTAGAAAAGAATCCTATTGTTCTTGACAGTTGATTATACTATTACTCTTGTATTTGATTTGAATTAGTAGTTTTTGAAGTGTCGAAAACAATTTTCAATTCAAAATCGCAAAGTGTCATCATTATCTTCCTTTCGTTTTGAAGAGAAATTTGTTAGTATTGTCGCTTTGAAAAGATAATTCAAATTTGTACTCATCATTATTTTTGTCATTCACACATTAAGAAAGTAAAAAACAAATACATTCATGTGCAATTGCATTTAGACTGCTTGTTGGTTTGATTTAGGATAGTGCATTTAATGTGTGCTCTATGCTCTATGTTGAAAGAGTCTCATTTCTCTTTCCTTAGTAGCTAGGATTTTCATTGCAAAAGAAGATTAAATGATTTTTTATCATCTTAGATTGCATTTTAGGAATTATATATCTACATCATGCGGTGAACATGAAAAGAAAAATTCTTAAGCAAGATCAACTATAAAATAACTTCAATGAACATAAAAACGCTTTGGAACCTAATGCACAACATTTAGAAGTCTAGGCTAGAGACGTATTCTGATGTCGTAAAGCCTGGTAACTATCACTTTTATTGTTGGTTCAGTGATTCCTCCTCTTTGAGACGATAAGTGCCAGTACGGACTTGTGCTCCCATGTACCGTCAAGTATATATTGGGAGACCAGAATAGGCTATAACCTTTATCCTTAGGAAGCTGTGTTTTCCACCCTATCAATCACAATGCACTGAACACAGCGTTTGGGAAGATTGACTATCGTACTGTAAAAAGTATTTTGTAGTTTCCTGATTGGTTTAATAATCCCTTTGTCTAGACTTCTAGAGTAGTCTCTTTCGTTCCTTTTTAGACTCCTTAAAGGAAAAGGTCCATCTGAGCACTTGTCACATTAGGCTCATTAAAAATCGAAGGTGACTAGAGTCATATTTTGTTTTTTCTTGACTCTTAACAATTGAAAAAACAATCTGTGTCAAAGTGTCTAAAATTCATTTAATTTGGAATCATTTTCCCCTTTTATTTTGAGTTGATTGAGTAATCTGCAATCGTGGAAGAAATTCAATCAAAACCTCGTCGTTCGCGGAGGCTTACAAGTCAACCATCATTGACTCCGAAAACGAAACTATTCCGTACAAAGCGAACTCATTTGACCAGATCAAAGTCCCCTATTTTGGTTGGAGAAAGTACTCCAACATCCTCAGAGACTCCGGTTACTCTGAACATTTCTGGTATCCCTGCCTCTATAGAAGAAATTCTACAACCACAAAAGGACATTACAACTAATCCTAGTGTGATGGTAAACACTTTATTCCTGAACCGACTCCGTCTACAGCTGATTCGGAAGGTGTTACTCCCCAAACATCAGTCGTTGCAAAACCTATACCTTCTTCGGCACCAAAAACATTTTACAGCCCTGATGGTCTACCTCTTCTGCCTGGATTGATTACCATAGAAGAGATTATGGAGGATCCTCCATCTAACGCCCCATCGCAATTTGGAGCTGGGATCACCCTATATCCTTCTTCATCAGAAGTTAGTCTCTCGCCATCGGAAGTTCTTGAAGAATCACTAAGGAATATTTTGGATAGACTAAATATGTCTGAACAACCGTCGACATCTAGGACTGTGTCATCCAACATAGCAGCAGCAGAACTTCCTGCTTCTACTCCAACAATGTTTGTTGGTGTACCATCTATCCCAACTAGCTCTCAATCGCTGGATGGAGTCCATCCAGGGGCTGTTTCAATAGTATGGACTGTTCCTGTTTGTTCGTCCAGAATAATATCTGGAATCTCTTATGTTGAATCTCAACAAATTGATCCTTCGCATTGTCAATTTGGGCAATCCGGTCCCCAAAGGCAAATCATTCGTTTGAGCACTGGGTTACTGTTGTATGGAGGGTAGTATACCCTTTTATTGTCTCCTCTGGGAGAACAACCATACAATAATTCACAACAGAATTCAGGGTATGCTGGAATTACATCTAGCGGTTGGGTGCCAATACTGCCTCAACAACCAAGAGTTGTATACTCGATGCAACAAAGTTTACCTGTGTCAAATATCCCCACTACACTGGCTATCGTGACGGCATTGCAAGTACAAGTGTTGCCTATTGTATGCCAACCTCAGGTTTTTTAGGTCGTAATACAACCACCTCTTGTCCCTGCGACACAACCACAATCACCGACTAGTGGAATGACCCAGGTTCAAACCGAGACCATTACCCCTCATCTTGGTCAAATAGTCAGTACTAGACAACAGCTCATGACTTCACAACCATGTATGGTACAATACTAACAACCACAATTCCAACAAGCTTACCAAGGATCTAAGCAACGAGTCTTTGCAAGTAATGGGCAGCCGTACATTCAAAACGGTCAACATCAACCATATCATAATGGTCATGCCGATCAACCTTACCAAAGTTACCAACATCAAATGCATTATGCCGGTATGCAAAGGCCAACTGCTCAGGAAATTCCATCTTATCCTAGGCATGCTTCATCGATCCTGAATCAACAGTTTCCTTTCATGGTGACTTTAGAGTTATTAGATCTAAATCGACTAACGAATGATCCAATTGCTTACACACCTTGGTGGCCAGCGATTCCACATAAACTTTTGTCAGATATTCCTAAATTTAATGGAAATCTGGGTGAAGACCTGTCGAATCATGTGATGACCTTTCGTCTGTGAAGTTCATCCAACACTCTCAACGATGATTCCATCAGGCTTCTCCTTTTTCAGTGAACGTTAACTGATCTGACAGCAAAATGGTATATCGAATTGCGTAAAGATTCATTTGATAACTTCAGTACCCTAGCCACAACCTTTTTAACCCATTTTCGGTTACCCATAAGGTACAAAATGGGAACAGGACTTCTTACCAATTTCAGACAAACGACGACCACTCACATATCCGATCATATTCATGAGTGGCGACGTCGTCGTAGAATAGTAAAAACATATGTTCCTCATCAGTTGTTGGCTGAATGGTTTATTAAGTCATTGTTAGCTTCTATTATAGAAGATGTGGCAAAAGGAGGAGTTGTCACTGAAGAGCAAGTTATTTCTCGTGCACAATATCTAGACTTGATCTATACTCAGTCTGGCACACTCTACGATAAAATCCCTGATGCTCCTAGACTGGAATTTTTCGTTCCTCCCCCTCCTAAATCAAACAAAGACTCTCATGCCGGTGATGGCGTGATAGGTACGACTAGCAAAAAAACTGTAAAGGCTACATCAAATAAGGCCCATACGGTTTCAAGTCAAAATGCAAATGAAGAACTTCTCACCTCGGAAGTAAATGTTGTGTCAACTGACAAAGGCAAAGAAATCACGCAACCAGGAGGCAAGAAGAAAAAGAAAGGGAAGAAGAAGAAACAGGAGGAGTTGTCTCCTGAAAAATCTTTTGCAAACCCTTCTGGAGATATCAAACCAAGTCATCCATGCTTTATATGTGATGAGCATCATTGGACGAGAGAGTTTCCATATAAAGCTAAACTTAGAAAATTCTTCAAGAGTTCAAAAACCTCGGCAGTATTGACTGATCCGTTTCCAAACCTAGGAACAAATTTGGTTGCTATCAACGATGCTTCCCCATCCGAAGTGCTAATGTTGTTTGTTTTGAACCAGTTGAATGATGCTTTGATATCGACAAGGAATAAAAATTACGAGAATCCACAGATGTCGAACAACGAGGATAAGGATCAACGTAGTAGTTCGAAAACAACCTCAACCGAAGTTGTGCCACCCATCACTCCTGAAATAATGATAAAACCACCAAAGGGAGTACTACACAAATGGACATTTAATCCTCATGCCAGAGTAGCACTTCATTATAATATAGTGGAAGATCTGGCCCAATCGCCGTCTGCCATGTTGACACTTGAGGTACTGCAAAATTGCCCCTCCCAAAAGCAGGCTTTATTGTTAGCGATAGGTGGGATTGACCCAAGGGATTCCAATCATGTGGCCTTTAATCACAAAGGATATGACCCTCAGTTACCAGCTCAACTAGCTTTCCTTATTAAAGTGAAATCCCTCAACAAAACTATTCATCGAACAATTATTGATGAGGGGGAATCTACATGTATTATGTCGATGAGTTGTTGGAAAACTTTAGGATCTCCACCCTTGTCGCGATTGTTGACGACATTAAAAGAATTTGATGGAAGATAATACACCCCATATGGGATATTAAGTAACTTGCAAGTCGAACTGGGGGCAAAACAGTAGAAATTGATGTTGAAGTAATGGATGGAAACCTCTATTGCAACATCCTACTAGGAAGGCCCTGGATATATGCTATGGTTGTCGTTGTGTCCACGTACTTCAGGAAGGTTGCATTTCCCTTCCAGGAGGAATTACGATCGTTGACCAACAAAATTTTCTCCCCAACAGTTCACAAGTTATGGGAAGCATTCCGATGATCCATGGAAGCCCTCATTTGCTTCAAAATATCATAGTAGGCCTAATAAAAGGCCCCACATTGATGGGGACTTTTGCCCTACTGCCTCCAAACAATTTGGCGAAAGTAGCAATAGTGGGAACCTGCAATATGATATCTTCTATTCAAAAGATATCCAAAAAGGATATTAAGTTGGATCATCTCCAGGTATTTCCTCCAAGCCCAATAGAAATATTGTAGTGATCAATGTTTTCAGCATGGGTGGCAAACCCGAATCAATGCTTATCAAGCATGTGGATAGATAGGTCTAAGGAATATGGCACCCCTTCAGATCCTTGGTTGCAAGTACATTCTACAGATGAAGGAATTGTTCAGACAATGATGATTGACAAGGCGCCATGTGAAGATTACCACCATCGTTCCCATCTTTTGAATTCTAAGGAGGATAGTTCCAGTGACCTTGATCATCGCTCAGTTTTTGACTTTCTATCAAATATTGTAAATATAGTGGATTCCAAGCGAAATCTGTCCAATATTGAAGAGACTATTACCATAAATATCTCGACCAAAACAGATGTTGTAGAGAATATTCATGTCAGAAAATCTTGTTCTCCTTCAGAACTAGAAGTATATTACGCTCTTTTTCGTGAATTTAGAGATGTCTTTACTTGTTCATATGATGAAATGCCAGGCATTGACTCGAGCATAGTTGAACATGAAATTAAGATGTATCTAGATGTCAAACCGGTATGACAATGGATCTGGCACGTGCACCCCAAGAAAGCCGCTTCCATCAAGGCGAAAGTTGAAAAACTAATCCATGTTGGTTTTATTTACCCGGTTCCTCTAACTGATTGGGTATCGAATATTATTCCTATAATGAAAAAACAAGCAACGATTAGAGTGTGCGTTGATTATAGCAATGTAAATCAAGCTTGTCCGAAAGACAACTACACTACACCCTTTATTGACTAGATAACTGATGAATGCGCCAGATGTGAAATCTTTTCATTTATGGATGGATTTTCTAGGTATAATCAAATAAATATCCACCCACAAGACCAATCAAAGACTGCATTTATTTGTCCATGGGGAACATTCACATATCGAAAGCTACCCTTTGGTTTAAAGAATGCAGGGGAAAAATTTCAAAGGGCAATGAATTATGCCTTCCATGACGTCAAGAACATCATTCAACCACATCTCAATGATCTTCCGCCTCATTTGCGAAAGCGGACTGATCATCCACAACATTTAAGAGTGATATTTCTATGTTGCTGACACTACAAGATACGACTCAATCCGCACAAATGTGTATTTTGTGTTAGTTCTGGTCATTTACATGGCTTTATGGTCTCAAAGGATGGGATTCAGCTCGACCCATGTAATGTTTAGGTAATCATTGATTTGCCTCCACCTTCAAATTTTCTTCAGATTCAGAAACTCCAAGGGAAACCAAACTTTATGAGGAGGTTCATTCCAAATTATGCCAAACTTGCTAAAGGTTATACTCGTCTATTGAAAAAGAAGTACCCTTTATCTGGGATCAGGTCGCGCAAGCTTCCTTTGATGCTTTAAAGTAATCCCTAATAAAAGCATCATTAATGTATACTCTCGATTATCAAAAAGACTTTAACCTGTATTTGGCTATAGCAGATACGACCATAGCAATGGTTTTAGTTCAAGAAGACGATGGAATTGAACATCCAATATATTATTTAAGCCTAGACTTAAATGATACAGAAATGAAGTACTCCTACATTGAAAAGCTCGCTCTCGCAGCTGTTCAAGTGATACAGAGATTTTGACACTACATCCTCTTTAGACAAACTACCATTTTGTCAGATTGCAACCCCATGACTTATATATTGTTGCGACAGTTGCTGGGGGGCAAATATTGAAAATGGATAGCAATTTTACAAGAGTTTGATCTGGAATTCAAAAAAATCCAAATCGAAGAAATCCCTGGTCTTCGTGAAGTTACTATGTGATCTCCCATCATCGTCCAATGATGCAACATCCGAAGAAGTAATCATGGATGAATCATTGTTTCTGATATCTTCAAGCAATCCGTGGTATGGAGATATAATAATTTATCTCCAAGCCAAAACATATAGGTCTAATACCTCATGCTCGGAACAATGACGGATTTGATACCAAGCAAAAGACTACGTGATCGTCGGTGATATCCTTTACCGTCATGGTATTGATATAGTTCTGCGGAGGTGCCTCACCCATGAGGAGGCCGAAAAAGTCCTGAATGATTGTCATTCAGGTGTGTGTGGAGGGCATCAATCTAGTTATGCTACAACTCAAAAATATTTTATGAGTAGGATACTTCTGGCCAACAATGTTCAAAAATTGCATAACCACAGTCAAAATTTGCCATGCCTCTCAAATCTTCAATCGCAAAACCAGAATACCCCTCGCACCTCTGCAGCGAGTAGTAGCTGTTGGGCCATTCTCCAAATGGGGCATGGGTATATCATAATCGCAGTACTATTTTACCAAATGGGCCGAGGTGATGCCTACATTAAACAACAGTGGCGAAATGACTACCCTCTTCTTTTTCAATCATGTAGTCTCCAAATTCGGCATTCCACAAGCCATAGTCATAGATCAGATGATGGTTGAGTTGGCTGCCAAATTAGGACTATCCCACGACAACTCTACTCCATATTATCCGCAAGCTAACGAACAAGTTGAGGCAATCAACAAGGTCCTGAAGCACATGCTGAAAAGGATGATTGGAGTCAATAAACAGAGTTGGCACCTGATCCTGTACTCGGCCTTATGGGCATACCAGACATCGGTGGGGAATGTGACCAGGTTTACACCTTTTCAATTGGTGTATGGCCTTGAAGAGATCTTGTCAATTTAGTGTGAAATCTCGTCCCTCAAGCTCGCGGTCGACCTTCTCCCCAGAACTTCAGAAGAAGAGGCCCGTTTCTTAGAATTAATCCAATTGGATGAAACCCATAGTGATGCCACTTTGGCTAATGAAGTCGATAAGAAAGAAGTCAAAGTGCAGTTCGAGAAAAATGTCAAACCTTGTGTCTTCTCAGAAGGTGACCTGGTCTTACTTTATGACCAGGAGTCCAATAAGTTGGGAGAGGTTAAGTTCAAGTCTTTATGGATGGGTCCCTACATTGTTAAGCATGTATTAGCAAAAGGAGCCTACGAGTTGGTGGATTATGATGGGATTCCACTGGCGCAACCTTGCAACAGGTTGTACCTCAAATGTTACTATGCTTAACTCAGCATAGTAACCCCTATGCTTTTGTTACATTTTTGTTTTTTCTAAGGGTAATTGTTTTGGTTAGGTAATCCATTTTTTCATTTGTTGCAGATGTCGAACCTGTTGGAACCATTTGTTGGATATGCTGACGGAGCAAGTCGTAGTTCACGGAACCTGTCTTCTGCGGCCTGGGCCATCTTCAATCCCAGCGGCGAGTTAGTGAGTTTAAGAGGGGTATGTATTGGTCGATCAACGAACAATATCACTAAATACAATGCGTTGATATAACTCCTCTCTGATGCCATCACGCATGGCATAAGCCGACTTGTCGTCAGGCTAGACTCACAACTCGTCATTCTACAACTCACTGGTATCTACTCTGTACGAAATATGGCTATCTACTGTATGTTCCTAAGGGTAAATATTTTGGAAAGATAGTTCGATTCTATTAAATATCAACATATTTCTATAAATTTAAACACATTAACTGAATCGTTGGCAAATTGTGTCTTAGATAGACATTTGTGACATTTATAAAAAGAATCATTGCATCAATATTTGCATCAGGATCATGTAACTTAACCAAAATAAAGCTTCAAAAATCAAAAATATATATAACTGTTTATGGTTTACACATAATGTTCTCTAACCAAGACAAAATCACTCAAATGACCCAAAACTCAAAATGCTAGGGGGCGCCCTAGTTTAATGATGTTAGTGATAACAAGTCACCACCTATGCAATCATGTGTAAAAGCCTAGTCCATTGACTCGGCACACTAGTAGTATGTCGCTGCAACCTCAGAGGCAAATCGTTGGTCCTCACATCCGGAATACCAAGAGTGAGACCCTTGACCTGATCCTGCAATGCTCAAAGAATCTCGGCCACATCAAGGTAGCGAAGGATGGCCCTCCCCACAGCCTCTCCTGCTGGAGCGACAGCTGGTGCTCTCAGGCGTACTATTGGTCGAACTGGTCCAATGTTTACATGAGCACATGAGTTTTGATTAGTCTTGATCAAAGCAAGCATAAGAAAATTATGAAAACAATAAACAGAGATATGGTCAGAGAATTTACCTATAGCACCCCACTGCTCACCAGCTGGCCGCACCAAATCTTGGTCACCCCGGAAATCCTTACCAGCATATGGACACTCGGCATAAACCATCTCTTGGTGGTTGAGCCACTCGAAGGTGTCAGAGAAAGAAATCTGGGACTGACCAACATGTCGGGCCATGAGGTCAACCCATCTCTACATCCGTGGCTCAGTCGGTGGAGGTAAACTAAGTGAAATATACTGTGGTTGCATCAGTGGGATCTTTTCCAAGGTAAAAGCGGTCAAAATAGAACCATAGTTGAAATTCTTGGATCTTCCATTTTTTACCTTGGTCAGTTGTTCTTTCATCATAGGGAGTACTACATCACACTAGTTGGACACCTTCGGTTTGAGGCATTACAAGGCATACTGCATATAAGACTTGTTAGCCACGTGAAGAGCCACACTACCAACTAGTCTAGTGAAAGTGAACAAAATGGTCCTCAAGGACCGGTCAGTGACATCTCAGATGTTGATCTTGCTATCCCTACTCCGCTGAGATCCCTCTCTGCAGTACCGGTGAATGTAATCCCTCACGGATTCTCCCCCACGGGCAGAACTTGATAATGAGAGAGGGGCACCACGCCTCGATAAACCGATGAAAAAATAGATGTCCATGATACTCAAGGGGATGGATTTGCCTCTGATCTAGAACACCTAGTTGGTTGATCCCATTCATCGAGGAAATACTGCAACAAGTTGATTTGTTGCCGCATGCTAGAGATGCAAAAAAACTTGAGCAGGCCACAGTTCCACAGTGCAGTTACCATACCCGAATCGTGTAAGGCAACCATGTCTTCTTCTTCATGCTCACGTTCTCACCATGTAACAACCATTTTTCTCTGATGAATCTCTCAAAAACAAACAAGAGAAGAGTCAGGGTCCTGATTTGGAAAAAAACAGGCAAAAGTTCCATGAGAAAAAAGTGCAAAGGTTTCCCTCCTTGTGCCCATCCCACCCCAGCAGTGTACTAGGTGAGATGCATACTGACTAGCGAATGGCGAGGCCAGTATTCATCGCACCTTTCGATATAGGAAGGGTGCAATGGAGCCAGGGCGAATTGTTCTAATCCCAAGGGCTTAGAAAAACAAGGAAACATGCTCGGAATTCAAAAAGGAAGGAATGCAACTGAAGAGCTCAGGTTTAGCTCTTACTTGGTCCAGACGGCGCCTAAAATTGTCCATAAAATCTCCCAGAATTAGCTAATGAAAATCAGGGGGAAAAGCACCTCCAGAGCTCCAACAAACCAATTTCAAATGAAATGGTAAAATGAGGGGTAAAAGTCACTTTTAAATTACTATTCACGTAATTCGAGTAAGGTATTAGTGTTTTAACTCATTTTCAAGCATGTACTTTCATTTCTAATTAGTTTGATAAAGCAATTGAGCACGTAGTATGACCATTGAAAGAACAAAGTGCTAACGGTGATCAAATAATAAATGACCATTATCACGAGCAGTTTTTATGTGAAGTTCAAGCTCGTTAAAAATTAAACCTAAGCAATGATCAAATGTTTCCCCCAGAGTTTAAGCTCATTAAAAAATGAACCAATCTCTAGTAAATAACCATTGTGAATGCATTATAATTAGCTTTTGAGCCTTGGTTGTGTTCTCATCATCACCTCCACTCCGTTTTAGCCGATCATATGCCTGCATTTGATTTCTTACCCCTTTTTGAGGAACATCTGTGATGAGTGATCTTGTTAGCCATACTTGTGACACTGCCGTGATTGGAAAATTCCAAATCTTACCTGGAATCAGTTACTACCCTAAATTATCACTCGTTCCTCAAAAAGCGAGTCTTCTTTAAGCTCTTTTCATCTGACTCATAAAATATGAAAAGATTTCCGAGCGATTGGCCTCTCCAACTCGTTAAAGCTACCGGAAGTGCTATCCCTCCTTTGGATTTTAATCTTTTTGGACCTGAGGGATTATTACACAAAAATATCGAGCGCTTGTCTTGTTCAGCTTGTTAAAACTATTGAAAATTCATCCCTTTCATATTATTTTATACTTTTTCAGACTTAAGGGATTATATGACGAAAAACGATTATTGGAGTTTTCTTTCCATCCCTTTTTCAGATTCTCTAAAATTGAAAAAGGACCGAGTTATCATTGTCATTAAACTCGTTAAAATCAATAGCAACAAACTTGTCCAAATGGACAAGAATGAGTTTCACTGTCGCTATGCTCGTTAAAACATAGAGACGGGTTCACCTAAAGGGCGAATTATAGAACAAACGTATGTTATCCTCATCAAGCTTGATAAAAATAAAGAGGTACTGGTCAGCAATGACTAGGTAAAATTGGGAAGAAAACTTGAAGAAACTTTATTGGTAGCAAGTCGCTATTGAACATGACACATTCACTCCACGTCCGAGTCGGGTTGGGTTATTTCGTTCACTAGTCACATCACCATTGGTCCATTGTACCATCCATCTTTGGGGTTAATGCTACCAATCCATTTTAGTGTCACCGGTATGTTCAAGAGAAGTTGCTTAGATAATTTACCTATGTCTCATCCACTGAAATACATTCACACTCCATTCTTTCATGACCGCTACCATGAACCCTGTATCATCAGATCGTTTTCACCTCCAAAATAATTTGCTCCATTTCGCATCATAGATGTGGAAATCATTAAGGCCCTCCTACGACGGGTCACTTCTTGTTGACATCAGTTAATTATCCAAGAAGTCAACCTAGGAACAACCCTTTCAATACTTTGAATCTTGCATACCTCAATGGAAAGTTTCTCACTTCCGGTGACAGGTCTACATCAACAGCCTTCGACTGAAATATTTGGCGTGGTGTTCGACGCCAAGTCCCTTTTTCACACCGCATGAATTGTACTGTAGTACCTTGAGGGTCATCATCATTATCAGTGAATCCTCTCGCGCTTGTTAACAACTTACATCATTGGCTGGTAATCAAGTGATGTCTTTCCATGTTCAACTCTAGAACATCTTTCACATGGATCAACTTGTACTCTGAGTGAATATTGAATGAGTTTGAAGATCCCGGATCTAGTTTCATCCATCCAGGCTGTGACATATTCAGGAATATAAAGACATCAAATCTACATCATTGCAAAACAGAGGATCATCTGAATCAAAGGATGATGACTCTGTCCGAATCACCAGTCTACTACACAGACGGTTGTCTGTCCTATGTACATGAAAATGAATTTATGAAGCTAAGCATGGGAATGCCCGCCTTAGCTAGATCATGAAAAATATTATGAATATAATGTATTGTATTGTATCTTATTACAGGTCACCTTCCAGCTCGAAAAAACTTCGGATCCTCATGATAAAGCATTTCACCCGACATCAAAAGATTAACAACCTCATGCTTTAGGGGGCAATTGTTATAGACATTTTTGGGCACTGCAACCCCAATAATACATGTCCATAAACCAAGGGCTTCTAAGTCCCTAAATGTGTTGCTTCATGCCCTAAAGGAACAAGGTCAGTTGATTACATCATCTCCCAGAAGTTCTCCACAGACAACTGCTCAGAACTGGTCAAAACTGGACCATTGACATTGCGCGGTGCAGATGGTGCGATGCATCTCACCTGCTCAGTGTAAAAAGTGTGATGCATATTGGAAATCCCTTCTGTAGGGTGAGATGGACGAAAGTAGATAAATGGTAGAGACAGTTTTCAAGGTGGATGATCATGGAATCTTTTAGAAACTTCTCCTGTGACACTTGCCTCTCTAAATTCGCCCAGGGATGAGTAAGAGATCATCAATATCCAAGTGGAATCAAGAATTATCAGAGAGAGGACACTAATCAAAATCCTAGAAGTTGACTCACCCCCCTACAATCATCTATATATGGATCCCTCATCACAGAGATCCAGAGGCTAGAATCTTGTATCATGTAAGGAAGAGTTGTTCGTTTCTTGGTGCAATATCATAGTGTTGGGTGATCTAAGCTTTTCATGACGTGAAGAAGGGCTTTCATGCTGAGAGGATGATGTTGGGTCAGAACAATGGGTTGTAATCCTCTTTGTTATTCTTGATATTAATAAAGCTATTCAAGTTTTCCTCCACATTCTTGTATGTTTGATGGTATATGCATTTGTGTGGTTAATATATATTTGGTCCTATATTGTTTATGATTGTAGATCTCTGTTGTTCGATAGTATTATGCTGCTTTGATTCCACGGGTGCTATTTGAAGCTGGGTAAACGAAGAAGGAGTGACAAAGATGTGTCAGAAGGGAGAGGAACCAAGCACAAGACTGAGGTTGGTGTCCTTTGTTCCCCTCTTATCTACCTCTCATAAAGGAAAGCGAAAGTAGTTTTGGTTTGTTTGTTTCTAAGATAGCTAGTCGTATTAGTAGGACTAGTAGATCTGAGTGGACACTAGATTTCCCGATAACAATTATCCATCAATGTCATGCCAATTACAATCCCAACCTCAGAGCAATAATGTCTCCCAATCAAACTGTTCTCTTCAAAATTACTATAGATTCAATCAATGAGATTCTACAGTTTTAGCCCAGTCAAGACCTAACCCCCATTTCCCTTGGAGAATTACTGGAGAAATCATCTAAATTGTCCTAGTTTGAACTCAGTCACCTTTGCCAGACTTTTATGGATAAGAAGCATCAACCCAAAGATCCTCCTCCCTATTTATCAGTTTTCTTCACACAGATAGGTCAAAATATAGTCGATGTGATAGCTGCAGTCATGGGTTTCAATACTAGTGAGTATGTGGATGAATTGACCCTAGTTTTAATGTCCATTTTTACCCCTCGTCGGCCTCTTGAGGTCAAATATAACTATGATACTTACATTGCTGAGAAAATCCATGACCAGTTTATGAGGCTAGAAAATGAAAGAGTATTCAAGTATTCTACATTCGTATATCACCTTTTCCTTTACTATCAGTCTGACAAGTTCCCATTCTCTGTAAATAAACTTGATACCAAGGGTAATCCTAGATGAGTTATTTTTTGAACTTCTATCTTCTACCATTCATTTGCTTGTCCCTATTCATAGAATCAATTCATTGA
This sequence comes from Pinus taeda, assembly GCA_000404065.3. Taxonomy (NCBI): domain Eukaryota; kingdom Viridiplantae; phylum Streptophyta; class Pinopsida; order Pinales; family Pinaceae; genus Pinus; species Pinus taeda. The sequence continues at coordinate 55,584 of APFE030665631.1, forward strand.
ACATTTTGTCCACCCAGTGACCACCATGTTGATAGGAAATCCTCCTCCTAGGATTAGTGATGAAATCAAAAGAATCCTTCAGTTATCCAAGTAGCACAAAATAGGTGACTGGTACTTGTATCACAATCACACAGAGATCGGAATATTTGGTTGTGAACTTCCTCCATTCATACTACCAAAATATGTTCCTATGAGGTTGTTTGCATTAGAATATTATACGCAAATGATAAACTCTGATTAGATTCACTTTACTAGGGCCAAGAAGAAAGCACAGTTGAGAATTAAAGATCACTTAGGCCCATTCGTCTGCAATAATAGAGAAGCGGGCAAAGAAGCAGAAGAAATCCTAAACAAAATGAGATTAAATAAAAGTTTTGTTTGGAGATATGATCCACAAGGTTTCATTTGTGATAGGAGAATGAAACATAAGTTATCACCATATTTTCATCACAAAATCCCTGAAATAGAGCAATATGAAAATATGGATGAATGGAGGGAAGGAACTCTAGTTGAAATGGATAGTGATCAAGTCAATGTAGAGAATGTGATGAAAGACCTAGAAAAGAGACTTGACCTAGACTCTTGTGACTCTTGTGAATAGATACCAGTTGGAATCGCTTAGAAGCCAACACTAGGAACTATTGCATCTACATCAGAGACTTCTCAAAGGCACTCACAAGAAACTAGTGCACCCGTTGCAGAACCACTACAGGGAAAGGAACAGGGAACCAATACTCCAGCATCAAGAAAACCAAATATGTCAGAGCAGCCTAAGATCTCTAAAGAATAGGCTCCACCACAGTCCCATTCAGCTCAGGTCAATATGAGAGACCCCCCAGTTTTTCAGACTCCCCTAACTGACGAAAAGAGCTTAAAAAGAGATAGGGAAGTAGCTACCCCTACCAGTGGTCCTTCAGACCAGCCTGGTGCTAAGAGGCACAGGTTAAATCCACATTTAAAGGAAGAGTTTTATGAAGATAAAAAAGGAGTTTAAGGAAAGAAGGTGGAGACAGTCTACATACATCCCCAATAGATGGGACAACTTCTAGTTCACAAAGACAAGAGCTTGAACGACAACAGAGTGTTGAAGTTTCATCTTTCAGGTCTTCTTTTGGCAAGACCTTAGACATCAAAGGAAAATTTAAGGAAATAAAGGCCAAAAATGAATAGCTAAAGGCCCAAGCATACACTCAATACTTGAAGATAGCCCCTACTAATCAAACCAGGTTGATGTCAGCTTATGACATCTAAGAAGGCAAAATGCAAATGAGCTTTCTAAAGCCTATAGTACAATAGCCCAAATCACTTGCAGACTACCACAAAACTAATTTTGAGGTCTTAGCCAAAGATATTCACCCTATACATCTAATACAACTGCATAAGCGAATAGGGGAAATGGTTTATTATACACTGACAAGCAAGGCCATGATGGCACATAGGTTGGAAAATTCACTAAACAACACCATTGCTCAATTGCAACTAGAAAGAGCCTCCTCTGAGGAAAAGGACAATAGAATTAAACCATTGGAGGATTTGATTATTGGATTGGGCCATATCCCAAAGGATGTCAAAGTTGCAGAGGCCCTAATAAAGAAAAAGAATGAAGATATAGTTGTCCTGAGAAAGTGGTTGAAATTGCCACCACTTATGCATCCACAGACTACTGAAATAATTGAAAAGAAGAATGAAGAAGAGCTTATGGACTTCGTCCTCAAGCTAAATGAGAAATTAAAAGAGAGAGAGCAGGAATTAGAGAAAACACTAAAAGCAGGCAGAGTGAGTTTACCTCTCAGCCTCAAAATGTAGTACCAATGGTTTCTACAGTAGTCCCTTCTACGTTGGCAACTGCTCTAGCACCGAATGTCCCTTTGGAAATAACTGAAACTATTGGAGTGACAGGTACAGGTATAGGTACATCACAAGTAGGAACTTCAAGTCAAAGCATAGAAGAGTTAATCAAATCCATGGAGGAAATGAAGCTCAAGGTCACTGAACTCGAAATGGTAAAGGAGAAATTCATTACCTTGGAACAAAAGTATGATGTGTCAAAATTTATTTTGTTGAAGAAGTGAGGAAAAACAAAGGCTTGACTCAACAGGTTAAAGCACTGGAGAAAGATCTTACATTTGAAAATCCTTTGATTGATACCAGAAGGATATTATGGACGAACATCACTCATTCAATCAATGATGTTTGGTCATCAATTCAAATCATTTTTGAACATATTGACTTAGTGAAAGTTTCTCTTCAAGAGATTGAAAAAATCAAGGAAGAGCTAGGACGGAAGCCTGAAGAAGCTATCAAGTTAATAAACTTTCTAAACAGCAAAAATAGGTATCAATTGGAATAGCTGAATATTGAGGATAGGACTGGAACCATCCTCAAAATAAAGAAAGTATTGACGAAAAGGACTCTAATGCAAAATTTGGAATGAAAATGTTAGAATATGGAAGAAGATATAGATGAATTTATGGAAAAATTTGGCATCTTACAGAGTAAAGGATTTCCAGGTCCTTTAGTCATCAATGACAAGTTAATGATGAAAGATGATTATGTTAACAAATTACATCAGTATGCAAATAACCAAGCGAGTTCCTCTATTAGTTCATCTGCACCCAAGGCATTACCCACAAGAAGAGTTCTCTATGATAGTTTGGAGAACCTTTTTTATGTTGAGCATGAAGTGAAACACTTGTTTCCAGTACAACCAAATTTTGTAAAATACACAGAAGATGATGAAATCTTCAGAAAGCTAACAAGGACCAAGATACCATGGGATGATTGGTGGACCAATGTGATAGAAATCTTATGATTTACCATGGTAAAAAGTAAATTGAATTATTTACCATAGTCAATTTTGGTAAAAGAAGATGAATGATGGTAAATCAAGTAAAGAGGATCAGTCATAGGTATAAGAGTATCAGTGAAAAGCTAAAAGCAATCAGCCAACACAAAATTATGAGCAAGAGAACAAGATGATCAATCATAGGAGCACCCTCCAGCTCCTTCAACAGAAACAGGGACAATAACCAAGCAGTTCACATTCAGTTTCTACTTTCGAGACCATCCGTCTCTACATTCATGTAAAATATATTTAGTTTTCCTAGAATATATCTCTCTTTGTTAAGAGATATTTTAATGTAAATGTTGTATAAGTACTTCTTCATTCAATGTACTAAGGGTGATTCTTAGACATTTCTGTAGACTCTTTATTTTGGAATAGAAGTGTTGTTGAACATCTATTGTATGGCTGGCTGGACAAAGTAATAAAGCAAAGGACTTTTACACGATACCTGTGCCAAAGGAGAAATAAATAAGTATTCTATATCTTATGTTTTTACAGTTTTCTTGTTTAAATATTTCAAATGTGTTTCATATCTAAATGATGAACAAAAACGTATATTTTAAAAAGAGCTTTACTGCATTCTATCTTTAAAATCATTTGTATTATTAATGTTTTCTTCCAAGCTATCATAGGTAGGGAATTCTTAATTGCTCCCTACTTCTTAGTTTATCATTGTGGGCATTTAACAAAGAATTTTTAATTGTTTTTTTTTAATGATCACCCACTTTCCCTCATCTTGAAACTCTGTTGAAGGATTCTTAATTTCCCTTTCTCTCTTTTAATACCATTTCACCCTTTCAAGTTATCAATTGTATCTTGTTTAGCTATATTTCCCTATGGAGCCCTCCTTTGTTGAATCAATCTCATCTAGGTAAGCCATCTTCAATTGACTCCATAGCGCAATGGCCTGAAATACCTTGTTCTATTCATCTACTCCTGAATTCCACCATCAAACAAAATCAAAACCCCCTAAGCTTTCTTAACTAGCCTAATATCATATAAAGAAAGCTAAATCATAAAGGGAGAGCCCTCTCTAAGTACATATTGGCTAGATTCTCTACTTAAAAGGTGGTTTGTGTTTACCTCAGACCCCTTTCCTTCTTTTGACAAGTTCAAGGAAAATCTGAGTGATAACATTATGCAAGTGGCTCCATTGCAAGTATTCCTACACTTGAAAATGATTTTGTTTTTCCATGTAGAGTAGGATAGAAAAAAATTGAAAAAAAAGGAGAAAAAATAAAATATCAAGTGAAAACCTCATTTGAGGTGCTTGTGATTGGCTCATTGATTGAAAGCTCCATTAGGCAGTTAATGAGTTGAAAAAAATAGAAAAAGAGAAAATATCCTAGGTGAAAACTTCCTTTGAGGCGCCTAGGCAGAGCTACTAGTTCAAAACCTCATTGAGGTAGCTATTAGGTATAAGAAAAGAGAAATTATGAAAAAAATGCAAAAATAAAAATTATTTGCTCCATGTGTATCTCTCTCATGAATGAAAGTTCTATCAAACCTTTGCAAGCAACAACAACACTTTAGCACCAAAAAAAAGGTTGGTCAAAATTCTAGTCAAAGGAAGTCAAACTTGGACAATATCCCCCTTTTCTCAGATGCTCCAGAAGGACCAAATCCATGTCAATCCATCACCCTCATCTCTTTCCACCATCCACCCATCATTCCAAATATTTTCGCATTCATTTTCCTTTCTATCCTAAAATTCTACAAGAAGGATCTATTTTGTTATAGGAAGTCAAAATACACAGAGCGTAAAATTATTTTTATCATATATTGATATCCATGCATCCGTTTTCCAAGCTATTTTAGGGAGAGATGAATCTAGATGATGGTAACATGCCCAAGCAATTTTAGCAAATTCTGGTGCACACTTTTCGAGAAATCAACCTCCGTCACCTAGCATCATTTTTTCTTTTTCTCGATACTATGCTTCCATTCGCTGAGTTGTTTCCTCAGTAAATGCATATGTATGATGGTTCACACAATTTCAGCAAATTCCAGGGCATACTTTTCGTTAAGTTCACCTCCATTACCTACAACCATTTTTAAATTTTCTCGATATTAATGCATCCCTTCGCCAATATTTTTAATGGGGAGATGCATTGGGATGATGGAAACTTTCTCAGAAAATTTTAGGTCAATCCAGCCTACCATTTGAGAGATATGCATAACATATTTTTGCTATAGGAGGTTGTCCTAAAATGGTACAAGAAGTTTTGAATTGCTACAGGATGGCCAAGAAGAACCTACAGCAGGCAATCTGATTAGAGAAAGGGGTCAAAAGGTCATGATTTCTTTATGAATGGTTGATATAGGCCCGCCATAGCCTCATCATTCATTTTCCACACCACTTGACCTCTTCTCCACTCTCATTTTCATCCCTATCCATGAGAAATCTTCATTTTCACCCATTCTTCCATCCCTTCCACCAAGAAAGAGGCCTTTGATTCTTGTGAAAAGATTACTCATGAATTATCAGTATTTTCAAAGGTATCATCTTAAGGAAATAATGATCCTAGGAGGGTCTATTTGATTCCCAACCATTTGATGGAAACCACTATACCAAGTTACTCTCCCCCTTTGGCATCAAGGGCAAAGGGCGGACCAAGATATTCTCTTCTTTGATCAGCATTCTGCTGTCCATACTCCCCCTGACTACATGCTGAAGTTTCTGATTAAGCTCCCACTTTGTATATGCCAAGGTGTACCAATCTGTCCATGCTCCCCCTGACTATAGGCAAGATCTACAAAAAGATGTTCTACAAGAAGAACATGACTCTATTATGAATGACCTTCTTATCACCAAGTACTCATACATTCGTCAATTTCTCAACCAAGTGAGAATATACAAATATTGACGCATCCACCCAACCAAATGGGGATATACCATGACTCATTACATCATCCATCCCATGCATATTGAGGTAACATAATACATCATATCACTCACAAAGATCAAGGACCTACACAAGACCATGATAGTTATTAACAGCTACCATTTGATCTTCATTATAAGCATTTAGCATCTAGATCTGTAACCTGCAATCCATTCTTTTGATCAACCAGCAAGATGTATCATTTAGCTGCATAAGCTTTATCAACAACTTCTAATCATAATGCCAACAATGCATTATTTGAAGTATATGCTCCCCTTGAGCCTGTGCCAACCATTTCATATCATGACTGAACCATTTCAGACTTTTGTATTGGTGCTATCTTTCAGAACATCATATACGCGACTCTGCAGCATCTAACTCGCGTATATACGCGACTTGTCTTCATGAAACCCGCGTATGAGATTTGGAACACTGATGTTCCACACTTCCAGCTACCTCTGAATTTGTCATGTCTGTGTACTCTGCTATGCCACATCTTTCTGGCTGTACTTCATTTTTCTTCCATATCTTCAACTGTGATGATGTTTTCTTCTTTTGGTTTGGTGTCCACAATCTTCTCTTGCATTCCTTTGCTATGTGTCCAAGTTTGTAACATGCATAACATCTTACATGTCTCATATTCCTTCTATAGCAATCAACAACCTTGTGACCAAACATATTGCAAGAAAAGCAATATCCCTGAAAGTACCTGGAACGTGATGATCTTTCTTTGTGGTCATGAGACCTTCTTCTTCTACATCTGGCTGCAACATGCCCATGATTATGACATACATAACATTCAACATTATTCATAGGAGGAGTAAAAGATTTTCTTTGAATAATTCCTTTCCTTGGTTGATGATGAGATTGACCTTTCATTTCCTTGTTGACCATTTCAGATTTTGCATTAGAGTCCCTTGTCTTACTTTTTGAACTAGATTCACCTTCAATAGACTCATGAAAAGCAAGACCAGTTTTGATAGCAGGAGATCGTTGACTACTAATAATATCATCCAAAATCTTAGTACTATCTTGAAAACGCAATAGTTTATGCTTTTCTTCTAATTTACTTTTCAAGATGTTTACCTCAACTTGATGTTGTTCTTCCTTTTCCAGACATTGCTTCTTCAAAGTTTCTTCAGACTTTCTTCCTTCTTCCACTTGTTTCCTTAGTTTTAGAATCTCATTTTCTTGCTCTTCATTCATCACTTGCAGCATTTGATGAACTCTGCAGGCACATTCCAGCTGAACTTTTAAGCTGATAATTTCTTCTTTGAGAGCACTCTCCCTTTTGCTAGGTAGGTCTTGTTGATCTATGACTTCATTTGCTTGTCCATCTTCAATCTGAGGTGATTCAAAATTTGAACACTTACTTTCAATCCCCAGCAGGCTGTCATTGTTCCTTTGAGCTATCTTCTTCTTTTGACGTGCTTTCTTTCCCATTGTTCTACGGATCTCCTTCAAGCGATCAAGCTTCTACCAAAGGACCTGCTCTGATACCAATTGTTGGAAATAATACTGAGAGGGGGGGTGAATCAGTATTATCAAATCAGATACTTTTTCATTTCACACTCAGATACATATACGCAAATTCAGTTAAGGATATCCGTGTATATACGCGACTGTGTTAAATGCAACCAGCATATATGAAGTAATCTTATGATTCAGTTAGCTTATCTTCAGTAAATGTATCGGAACATTATTAACCATATTAATAGTAAACAGGTGCAGTAAAATAGAATAGATCATCACACATAAAGAGCACACATGAACACCATGATATAAGGTGGAAACCCAATGTGGGTGAAAACCACCTGCTGCAATTTGTTTCTATCTTCCTTTAATAAGGAACTTCTTTTACAATGTACTGGTGCAGTCCTTTACCAGTATGCAGGCTTCTACCTACAGAAGGCTACCACCTTCTAAGCTCTTGTACTAGCCATTCCATTTACTAGTACGTAGGCGTTGGCCTACTGAAGGCTCCAAACTTCATTCGTTTTCCAGATGCTCCTGGAAGGGAGCAACAACCCCCTGGCTCTTGTACTGGCCAATATGTTTACGAGTACGTAGGTGTCGACCTACGATCATCTAGGGACCACATTTCATCAATTTTCAAACTGGATCCATAAAACAATCACCATTGCAATACAATCAATCTCTGACTCACCCAATACTGAAACCCTATCACAGAACACAACCAGAGCCCACAACTCTGTAACAACCACTAGAATCAACAGCAACCTGAAACACCGAATCTCATAATGTATAAGCTACTTGGATGAACCCAACCTACGTGTATATGCCCTTCTACCAAGGAAAACCCGGGTACAGATCTGTAAATTCAACCTCATAACTTTGCAGCTACTTCAGACATCAGAACATACCCAAATCATAACATTCATAAACATGCGTCGATAGATCTAGTCTATCCATACTCAACCCATATAAAGATAATCATTCCAAGCCTTGAGATCCCAATCCATCATTCATCATCCTTCACATGAGTGCCTCCTTAGTTCAGATCAAGCAAGGTATCACCAACCCATAACCAACATCAAGATCTCACACTTTATCAGATCTTCATTACTTGCTCATTGTTACTCTCTCTTGGCCTAATGATCTTCTCCTTATATAGGTTTAGGCTTCTCTCAATACCATGGTCAAAAACCATGACAAACCAATACCATGCATCCAATACTAGGGATCAACACATCTGACGAGGTACCATGGTCCAAAACCATAGGTTCAAGTTCCAAGGACTAACCGCCATGGAGCAAAGGTAAGTTTTCCAACATATACGCACCTTTCATTCTGTGCACTTGCGTGTGTATGTATACGCGCCTTTTTCTCTGATTACCCGCGTATATACGCACTCTCATCACGGTCAACCTGCGTATATCTCTCTTTTGATCTACTGCTCTAGACTGCCATCATATTAAGTTGCCATCACCTGTATCAGACCTCTGAGTGAGTTTCCATCAAGGACAACACCTGAATCATAATGCCAACATATTCTACCAACATTCCATGTATATTTTGTTTCTTAGTTTGTATTCATGTATTAGTTCAACTTTTTACAAACTATTTTATGTGATCAACGATATGCAAAGGAACTTTGATGGATGCTTGAGGTCCTAAAAGGCTGAACTTGCATACACAAGAGTCTATATATAAAAGTGAATATATGGAAAGAAATAAATTATATCATTCTATAATGTGACACTATGATACATTATGTTTAAATATCATACAAAGGCATTGAAAGACCAGTACAAAAGTACTGATAAAAGGTTTGACTAACATTGCAAAGGTCATATTTATCAATGTATGCAAGGCTAAATCATTGTTGTAAAGTTTAAGAATGTCATCTCTTAAAATAGTCAATTTCTTCAGAGGAAGATAGTATCGCTGACAATAATTCATTATTCACAAACCTAAAATCTAAGCTAGGGCTAGAAAGATTATATGGTGTTTTGTTTTTTTTTTATAAATACGACTTATAAATAAAGAGTAAGACAAATTCTAAATGTGAAAAAACAATGAATTACGTGGTTGATGGAATAGGGGAACCACAATGGATCCTTGAGGTGGTAATGGAAATCACCTTGCTTGGTTAGAAACATGCATAGGAATATTGTAAAGATTAATGGGTTTAAATAACTTTGAACCCCCATGCACCTACAAGACGAAGTCCGTAAAATAAAAGAAAGAGAAATTCCTCAAGGAGTATCATTGGATGCAAGGGATATTGTGAAAAAGAGTCAATATCTTGCGCATAGCGATTTGCTGAGTTGTGGAACATTTATATCGTGGTTTCATGTGAACTACACAACTTCCAATAAAATGCATGCAATAGAAGGGTTAATGTACATTCATGTTTTATCTATCGGTGGAAGTTAGTACATTTATATGTGCATATCAATAAATTTAGTGAACATTGAACCTTCCCTGGGTAGGTACCTTACCCAACACTATTCAACTTAAGTAGTTCCATTAGGTAACGACTTTTACATAGTCATCTAAGAACTGCCATGGAAGCTTGGTTGTGTAATGCACCACAACCTTTCATATTAAAAAATGGAAATGCCCGAGTGAGCTCCTCTCTTCACTCACCTCTTGCATTGTGGGTACTTAGAAAATTGCTTGGTTTGAGCATCGAAGGGATGAGGATAAAACATGAGGGACACTTTCTCAATTACCATAGAATTGGATTCTTGCTTATACATCTCACGGTTGTGTAACAAAATTTTGAGCCTTTGAGATTTATAGAACACCTGGTTATGAAAACTTAGAAGCATGTTTTCTAGGTACATTTAAAGCAACAACACCTTTCCAATTGCAACAGTGGAGAAAATCTGGTTATGGATGACTAAGTTTCTTTACCATCCACAGTGTTGATCTTTTTGTTCAGCCACTGATCCGAAGAGGTTCAAGTTTCCTTAAAAGAAGCTGGTTCGATAAGGTTTATCCCTTAGACAATGCTTGTAGCTATATTGTTTACCTTCCGCTAAATATTGGATCGGCAAGATTTATTTATTTATTTTGATTTTTTTTACTTAATTATATATATTATATATATATATATATTATATATATATATATATATAATATATATATATATAATATATATATATATATATATATATTATATATATATATATATATATATTATTCAGTATCACTCGATATGCTCACTTTATCCACTGAGAGGAGATGTTTCATCACTTTGTCTACTCCCTTTATCCGAGATGGATATGTTTCTAAAAGGGAAATAACTATTGGATAATGGTTACCCAATTGTTTCAATAAATCTATTGCACCTTTACATTATGGATAGAGGCAACATATATTTGAATGTGTCAAGATCATTTTAAACAATGACTATAGCCATTACATGATGGGGTCTACGTTTATGAACCTTGGGTGTTACGAGTTGTACCTTCTTGGAATGAGATAGTGACGAGCGTAGCTACCTCAGAGATATACCGATCCACTATAATTAGGTGTATGTAGGAAGGCTAGAAAATTGGATTTAGAAAGATATTTTCCTGAGCGAAGTTAAGATAACGAAGGCCGATCTGCCATTCTAGTGCATGCAAAGGATGGAAGCCTAACGTAAAAGTTGAATTATTCAACAATGGTATTGTAAGTCAACTGAGAGTCTACATATCCTAGGTTGTGAGTCCATGTAATGATATCCAACGTCTTTTTCGATCAAACACATGTGATCAATGGCCTTGGCATGGCTCCTCCAAGATGGTTGACGTAAAAATGTTCATTAAACTCTCTCATAGTGAATGTGTTGTCCTAGAATTCAAAGGAGGGAAGTATGTTTGATGTAGGAGGGGAAATAAGGGTTTAAAGAAGAAGCTCGTGGAGTGCCAAAGAAGTTTTCTTAGAATGTAAAGCCTAGATTCCATTCGGGCTTCAAGGAATGTTTGGCAAAGAGGCAACTTAGAGTCACACGAAACCAAAGGTGCAATAATTAAATTATGAGTTGTTTGTTTTAATGCATAACACATACCTTCTGTTAGTTACCTCCTCGGAGTTGCATGATTACATTATGTGTTCAACCTTTCTCATTTTGTATGACATGGTTACATGCATATACTTACATACAGTGTATGGTCCTTAGTATGATGGTACATCATCCAATCATCTTTTTCTTATAGATGTATGAAAATAATCACATGTAGAAATTGCAGCTTAACATAGAAATCTAAGGTGCACACATTAAAGAATAAGGAACACATAAAGGCACAACAAGAAGACACCAAGACTTGATAACGGAGTTCGTCCAACTCGAACTACATCTCCAGGCTCTGTTCAATCAATGGGAAGGCCTTCATATATTAAATGGCATGAAAAGAAGAGAACTACAATCACCAGTTGCATAAAAAGAGGCTATACCTCCATTATAGACAATGGCTGTGAAATGGAGACCTGAGATGGAGAAATGGACAACACCAATGCATCCGTGGTGTTGAGAAGGGAAAAAACCATATACAATTCGCCCAACTCAAATAAAATGATCAATTGGCCCTCCTACAAGCTGTTGCCTTGAACTGTATGTTGAAAATCCTCTCTCTCGTACCTTTTCCAATCATTGGGCTTTTATATGTTTCATTTAGGAAAAAGGTCGCTTAACAATCGGATGTCTTTTTTATTGGAATAGAAAACGTTCAAGTGGAAGGGTCGACGAGCACAACAAACCCTTAAAAATAGCATTTTTTCCACTCAAGATATATACACGAAAACATTGAAAAGCATTGAACAGCCCGGAAGGTCGGACCTCAAAATATGTCAAATCAAACCTATAAATCCATCGGGTCTGGTTCCCCAAATGTAATCAGCATATCGCTGGTCAACTGGTCCTGTTAATGGGATTTGTAGATAACCAATCACCGATATCGGCCTCTGCCAATCGCATCAGGATATTTAATGGTCCGACGTCCTGCTCTTTCATTCTTCTGATCGTTGATGCTAATCCCGCTGATCTGACCACTCCCACTGATCTGATCGCTCCCGGTAATTTGGTTGATCCTGCCAATCTGATCACTAATCACAAGTCTTAGTCCCAATATTGCAATCTCTAATCTCTTGCCCCCAACTCCGATTTAATCAGAGATTATTGATCGGGGGTTTTGCTGTTGCTCCTTAAGTCCACCCCTTTGGACCCTCTAATTGCGATTTTTCCTTTATAAGTCTTAAAGCCATTTTTAAGAGAAATTTCCTTATTTTCGAAGGGACTTAGGCAAACCCTTTCTGCCATAACATCATCATCTGGACTCGGATTGGAGTGCCATTCACACGGTTGGAATCAGGGTGAGAAGTACTTCGATCTGATGTCAAGATACTTGCTTTTCTACCACTTTGAATTTTGAGATTTTCCATGCCATTGTATCTGAAGATCCACCTGGATTAATCCTTGCCAGTGAGGAGCTTTTGTACTGCCAAAAGCTTTCATTAGTCAATTGGCAAGTGATGGAATTGTTCCCTCACCTTTTCCTTCTCCATCCATTTGGCTTTGCTGTGGAGCATTCCCTTAAAACCCGCTCGTAGGTATTCCAGATCTCCTCACCGTGAATTCGTGGTCCTTCTGTCAAGGATGATGTCTTCCAGTAACTCATTGAGATATTATGGAGAAAAATCATCAATTGTAGGAACTACACCCACTTCATCTGTGTCCCTGATCAATGGTGACTTATACAGCTTTAGGTTCTCTATATTCACTACTGAGTACATCTGCATATATATCAACAAATAAAGATGAAGGTCATTGTTCCCAGCCTTCTCCAATATGGTGAATGGACCATACTAGATTGGTCGCAACTTCTTCCCTTCTCCCTTCATCTTATCCTTGCTGATGTGGAACCACACTTTGTCACCCACTTAGAATTGATGGTCAACTCATTGTTTTTCATGTCAAGCCTTCTAACAGGCTTGACTTTTCTCCAACTACTCTTGTACTATTTGGTGAATCAATTGGATTCACTTAATGAACTTGAGCTTTGTCCCTATCATTATGTCCACTGGAGCCATCTGCCCTTCCAAAGACCATGTCAAAAGGGTCCCTTTGTAGGTGACTACAACATGTATCAAATGGTGAATGTTGCATAGATGAATGCACTCTCGGTTGTAGGAATGTTGTACATATGGGAGATGTTCATCACACAACATGGGGTATTTCCCACAATAGCCTCGTAGGAAGTGTACAACAGTTGGTTGACAACCTTTGTCTGTCCATCGGTCTGCAGATGAAATGTCATGCTTCTTTTCAATTCGATGTCCATCATCCTCCATAAGTTGGTCCAAAACTCTCGAAGAAAGCGAGAGTCCCAATCTGACACAGTAGATGCAGGTAATCCAAAATGGACCCAAACATGTTGAAAGAAAAGAGAAGCAGTCTGCTCTGCAGTGATCTGCTTTTCACAAGGCATAAGAGTACACATCTTGCTAAAATGGTCAACAATGACGTACAAATAGTCATGACTCTTCCTAGACAAAGGCAAACCTCCTACAAAGTCCATTGACACACTTGCTCATGGACGACTCGAAATAGGGAGTGGTGTGTAGAGCACGAGTTTTCTATTAGAGGGCTTTGAGACAGAACACATCACACAACCCTTTACATAGCGAGCCACAATGTTTTTCATATGAGGTCAAAAACAAAATCTTTGTACATGACATAAAGTCTTTTCAACACCAAAGTGTCCAGACATAAGAGAGGTGTGAGCCTCTCAAATTACATGTACTCTTTCCCCTGTGGGAATACACAATTTACCATGGTGATACAATAGTTTCCCTTGCAAATGATAGTTGTCCACCTATGAACCATGGGTTAGTTTCGCATAAATCTCCTTAAAGTCATCATTTTTAGCACATTGTTTAGCATAACTCTCAAAAGACAACGAAGCAATATGAAAAATAACAGAAGTAGAAATAGGAGGGTGAGATAGCATATCAGCCACTTTATTGCTAGTGCCCTTCTTATACTTTATTACCAAATGAAACTGTTGAAGAAAAACCATCCACCTGAAATGACGAGATTGTTGCAACCTGGTCTATGACTAAAGATACTACAAGGGCTGATGATCTATATGAATGATGGTCTCCTTGCTGATCAGGTAGTGTCTCCACCTTTTTCATACTTTGCACCAAGGCATAAAGCTCCTTGTCATAAGTGGGATAGTTTATCACAACTTGAGAAAACTTCTCAAAATGGTAACAAATGGGCTTCTTTTGCTGCATCAGTACAGCTCCCATGGCATAACCGTTGGCATTGGTTTCAATCTTGAATGGCTGTTGGAGATCAGGTAAGGCTAAGACTAACATGATGTTGACATTTTCCTTCAATGTTTCGAAGGACTTCTGTTGTCTTCCTCCCCATTGGAAGATATATTTCACACTTGTCAATGTGTGGAAAGGAGCTGCAATAACAGAGAAATTAGTAATAAATCTCCTCCAACACTGGACTGCACCTAAAAAACTATGGAACTCGGTTACACTAATAGGCTTAGGCCAATTTACAATTTCTTCAACTTTAGAAGGATCAATCTTTAACTAACCATGACCAATAATACAACCTAGGTAACCCAAAGAGGTTTTCCCAAACTCACACTTTGACAACTTTACAAAGAGTTTTTCTTTTTCAATACATCAAGCAGTTTCTTTACATGACACACATGTTCAACCCAACACTTACTAAAGGAAAGTATATCATCTAAATATACAAGAAAAAATTCATCAATGAAAGGCTGAAAGAGATCATTCATGACCCTCACAAAAGTGGCTGGAGTGTTGCAAAGTTCGAATGGCATCACCATCTATTCGAACTACCCCTCTTTAGTCTTGAAGCTAGATTTCCACACGTCCTACTCTACGGTTCGGACCTGGTGATAACCACTACGCAAATCCAATTTGGTGAAATAAACAACATTCTTTAAATGATCTAATAAGTCATCAATGCATGGCAGAGGGTAGCGATTTTTCACTGTGATCTTTTTTAATGCACGGTAATCTACACACATCCTCCATGTGTCGTCTTTCTTTGGGACTAAGAGAATTGGTGAGCCACATGGAGAAGTGCTCAGCCTGATAACCCCTTGGTCTAGCAATTCCTGCACCTGTTTCTTGATTTCCTCCATCTCAATGGTCGACATCCTGTACATGCCAGTATTTGGGAAAGGAGCATCATGCTGCAAATGGATTTCATGTTGGATTTCCCTCTTCAAAGGTAATCCATTCGGTTCCTAAAATATCTCATCATAATTAGAAATTAATTCAAATAATTCATGTTTATGTTCTTGATCGCAAACCTGGAAAGCATCAGCAAATTCTACCTTTTTTTCCCTTACAACCATAAGCATGCAACCCTTACTGGAATTCACCAGTCTTTTCACTTGTCTAGCACTTACAAGGCTGGCATTAATTTTATGTTGATGAGCCCTTACTATATATTCTACCCCATCTTTTGTGATTTGGTATTTGTTTTCATTACGGAAAAAGAATTCTTTTCTAACATACAGATATGGGCTCCCTAACACCATGCCACATATATCCAATGGTGTTACATCAAGTTCTACTTCATCCACTAGCTTAGAAATGATCACAAATTTTAATTTACATTGCCTGGTTACATTCAGTTTTGCTTTATCATGTATTCGTACAAGCGGGTAAGGTTTCGGGTGTGGTTTTGTTTCTAAGCTGAGTTTCTTTACCATGGATTCTACAATTAAGACTGCTTGGGATCCAGTGTCAAAACAGAATTTCAAGTTTAGTATGATTTACAACAACTCTGATATGAAACAGTTCAATTCGCTTTCGATTGATAGGAAGGGACTCATTTACAGAACTGGTGCCTTCATGTGATTCAGAATTAACATGTGTAAGAGTTCCTTTTGTTCCCGCCACTGTGATCAATGCTTCATCTCTCAAATTTGATCCAAGGTCTTACTGTGCAGTTGCCACTGTCTTCTGCTTCCGTTTTCCTGCATACTTCTTTGGATGCTTTTCTGGGTACTACTTCCAATAGTGATCATCATTGTGGCCTAATTTTTTGTAGTTATTTCGATACGGCCTCTCTCCTTCTTTGGCTACTGCCATCTTCTTCTCCTTTCCTTTCCATTTCACTTTGGATTCACCATCGGGAGGTTTGAACGTTTGTTTTTTGGAATGAGCATCTCTTTCATTTTTTACCCTGTTTTCAATATGAATTTCCTTTACGTTGGCTCTGTCAATAGTGGTTGGTTGAAACAGCGACAATAAATTCCTAATGTAGCTATGCAATGAGCTGATATACTTAGTTGCAACTTCAGGTGTATCAAGTGCAATACCCAAATTCAATGCTCGCTTTCTAAACTCCTCCATAAAACTCTGAACATCTTGACCTTTGCCTTGTCTTAAATACTACCAATTCATTAAATCTTTTGGCTTGTATCCTAAGGGATAAAAATGTTCCTTTAACATAGAAATAAAATTAGGCCATGAGGAAAAGAGGTTACCCACATTCTTACTGCGCTGAAATTTTCTTTCCCACCAAATGAGAGCGATGTTGCTCAGCCGTAGAGAGGACAGCTGAATATTTGCCTCATCCTCCACAATCTGATGAATCCTATAGTAGACCTCAATCTGCCTAATCCAATTATTAAGCTTCTTTGTGTTGCTTTCACCATTAAACATGGGAAGATCAAATTTAACATCTAATTTAAAGAAAGGTTTCTTAGATGCACCTTTTGAATTTCTACAATTATGGTGGTGAGAGGAAGGAGAACCTTCACTCGTTGAAGGAGAAGGAGGGGGTCCTTCTCCACCATTCCCATGTGCTGAACCTTGTTCTTCTGGGTTTCTCTCATTTTCTTTCTCCAGCCTTAAAACCAACTAACTAATATTCTCTACTATCAAATAGAAGGTCTTTAGGAAATTGCGCTCCTCTTCAAGATGAGCTTCATCTTTTGCCATGTTCCTCCTTCGATGTGCATGCCCCGCTTCGGGATCGAAAGGCTCCAATTCCCCTTCGCCTGTTTGGAGTCTATCTCTTGTTAACATACAAACATGCAATTCACATCTAAAAAGAGCTGCTCTGATACCACTTGATCCAATGATATTTTGCTTATAGATGTATGAAAAGAATCACATGTAGAAATTGCAGGTTAACACAGAAATCTAAGGTGCACAAATTAAATAAGAAGGAACAAATAAAGGCATAACAAGAAGACACGAAGACTTTATAATGGAGTTCATCCAACTCAGACTACGTCTCTGGGCCCTGCTCGATCAATGGTGAGGCCTTCATATATTAAATGGCATGAAAAGAGGCTATATCTCCATTCTGGATAATGGCTGTGAAACGGAGACCTCAGATGGAGAAATGAATAGTACCAATACGTTCATGGCATTAATAGGGGCAAAAACCATATAAAATTCACTCAATTTAGACAAAATGATCAATCAGCCCTCCTACAAGTTGCTAGCTCGAACTATGTGCTGAAAATCTTCTCTCTCGTACCTTTTCCAATCATCGAGCTTTTATATGTTTCACTTAGGAGAAAAGCTGCTTAACAATCATAGGTTTGTTCTATTGGAATAGAAACCGTTCAGGTGGAAGGGTCAGCAGGCACAACAAACCCTTAAAAGTAGCTTTTTTTCCACTCAAGAGACATACATGAATACATTAAAAAACATTGAAAAACCTGAAGGGCTAGACGTAAAAATATATCAAATCAGATCTATAATTCCATTGGGTCTAGTTCCGTAATCATAATCAGCATATCGCTAGTGCACTAGTCCTGTTAATGGGGCTTTGCCGACCACCGATCTCCGAGCTCTCAATCGCCAATATCGACATCGGCTGATCACATCGGCCTATGCAACGACCCGGGGTCCTGGTCTTTCGTTCTTCTGATCACTAATGCTGATTCCACCATTCTGATCGCTCTTGTTGATCCGATCACTCCCGCCGATTCGATCAATCCTACCGATCTGATCACTAATCGCAAGTCTTAGTTCAGATATTACAATCACTAATCACTTGCCCCCAACTCCGATTTAATCGGAGATCACTGATCGGGGGTTCTGCTGCAACTTGTTAAGTCCACCCCTTTAGATCCTCTGATTGTGATTTTTCCTTTATATCGCTTAAAGCCATTTTTGGGATAAAATGCCTCATTTTAAAGGGGACTTAGGAAAACTCTTTCTGCCATAACTTCATCATCTCGACTCAGATTTGAGTGTTGTTCACACCTTTGAAATCAGGGCGACGAGTACTTCGATCTTATGTCAGGATAATTTCTTTTATGCCATTTTGAATTTTGATATTTTCCATGCCATTGTATCTAAATATCCACCTAGATAAGTACACATTTTTATTCTATTTTCTGTCTGAGGCTTAAATATTGTAACTTGCAAGCTAGTAATTCTGATTTCCTATAGGTTGCATGCCATGTTAGAAGCTCATTGTCCATACATCAACCATTTGTCCTCTTACTTTGAGGTATTGTACTTGCATCTCAAGGTTGATCTCTAAAATTTAATTGATTATAAGGCTTTGTATTGCCTAGGAATGTTTGAATTAAAGTAACAACACTCAACCTATACTACTAGGACATCACAAAGTGTGACTCAATAGACAACTATTGTGGCCCGTTTGGGTTGCCCTATCTTTGTTATGATATGCCACACTTTTGGTGGCATAGATTCACTATCGCATGGATATCCTCTAAATATCAACACATGTGTATTAAACCACATCTTATGGCTTATTCTTCTTAACATTATCTGATTCACATTGCTTGCTCAATAAGTCGTTGTGAATATTTGTAGTTCATAGTTAACATATATGCAATTTATATACTATCGTGTGTGGTTATATTTTTCGGCTCAATCTAGTGGGATCATTATACATAGTACAAGGACATCGATCTAGATATTAGCGATCTCCTAAATCATATTCTTCTAGACTAGAGACTCTCATCACTCTTAAAAAAACCATTATACAAAATTGTTTTATTGTAATCCAAATTACAATAGTCAGTATACTCTTCCAATGGTTCAAAGACAATCGAGTTTGAACAAGTTGGACTTAATCCTTGCACTTTAACTTAAATTTCTCAAGTCTAAGTATGGTATTACATACACCATGGTGGATAGCTATAGTCGCATTGTGGAGACAAGAAAATCAGAAAAATTAGACGCGAGTAAATAATTTTTCAATGTAGGTATATAAAATAGAACCTTGCAGTGATGTAGTGGAATTGAGATTAATATAAAGAATAAAAACAATTAACATATTGATAAATTTCAATAAGTATAAATGGACAAATTGGTCACTTTTCTATTTTGCCTACTTATTGAGTGCTAGGAATTATATGGAAATTAAATTTTCATTTCATTATATGTTCTCTAAAACTTAAGTTAGCGTGAATGCTCTTGGAGGGCGCAAAGACTCTATATCATGATTTAAAAGTGGTTTAAAATAATTATGCATGATAGACCTTGTTCTCAGTGTTCATAGTCGAGCTTGATGAATGAACAAATTGTAAGGTATGATTATTGTATTAACAGTTTGGATAATGAATTATAGTGTTTGATCATCATGGTTTATTAATATAAATGTAAGTGTTGAAAGGAGTAATTATGGATAAACAAAGTGCTATGTTTAATTGTGTATCAATAGGTCTCTTCTCCCATACTATGACCATATTACTTTACTCATATTAAAATTAAATTATGGGTTGCACAATTGCTATCCGTAGTATAATCAATAACATAACTTAATAGCATAAAGATTATACTTATAAGAGATCTTAAGGGAATAAATGTTGAACTCTTATGAGGTAAATGGAAAACAAAAAAGGAAAAATCCATAGATCATGGCCAACATGAAGAAAAATTAAAATAAAAACTATATAAATGGAAACAATATAAATCTACAGAAATTCATGGTTAATTAAGTGGGTTCCATCCTAGAACAAATTCTGAAAATTTTACTCATGAAAGGGAGGTCCTCGTCGAAGTATGAGACTATGTGATTTTATTATTTTCTTTCAATTAAATATTTTTGTGTTGATTGGTGCATCTACATGTAATGATGAAATTCATTTTTGATATAGTTTTGTGAGTGGATGAATCATTTAATTCACCATTAGTAGGAAAATGCTCCAAATATACACTATTGGAGGGAACTAAACCTTACCAGGGTAATATTTAGATATTTAATAGCAATATGTGTAATTAATTGGGCATGCATCGTTTGGAACCTACAGGTTTCATTGAATAAAGAAATATCTCAATAATTATAGCTAAAGTAGATAGAAGTACAAATTATATTCCAATCTAGATTGAACTAGGGTCAGAGTTGTGAAGGAAATGCACAAATGCAGTACAACTCTCTGTATGCATGTTGGAGGAGACATCATGCACTAATAAATTATGACTCTAATAAGAAGGTCAATGGGACTGACACCAAAAATAAACCTAGTGTAAATACATCATTGGAGTGTAAAAGAAACTCCTGGTGCTTCTGGATTAATAGAAGAAAGACATTATTAAGCTTAAGAGCACATTCTCCAAGGCTCACTCAAATTCTAATGTGTAAAAAAAATTGTAACTTTAAGTGTGCAACCTCAAACTCCATAACTTTAATGTACACATCCATCCAGATATAGATGGGATTATGTTAATACCTCACAAATAAGAACCTTTCAAATTCATGCTTCCAATATAATGATTGAAGATCTTACAAATGCACTTCTTGTTGAAAGTGATAAGGTAAAAATGATCAATGATTTTCTACTTTATATCAGTAAAGTATACTTGCATATTAGATATTGCGGTGCCTAATGCATTGGAGGAATTCAAAGTAGCCTAATGATGGATAGGAATTGTACACTAGATTTGGAACATGATTAATCTGAATTAATAAACTAATCTTTATTAAACCAAAACTTTTCACATTAATACATCTTACGATAATCCAATGATTTTATGTTGGTATTAAAATAATGCATGCATCAAGTAAAATGGAACATATAAAATGTTCTATACAAGGAAGAAAGAGGATAATAAATCATGCAATAGCTTGTTTCTAGATTAAGAAGATGATGGGTAAGTGGCACTGGTAATCGACATTGTTGTGCACAAAGATATTGGGTATCTAACAATATATTCAAATAAATGGAAAACCATATAATATGAAATGCAAATTTTGTACCACTAATTCCTATCCAACAATCTTGAAGAACTCTATCTGTCAGATTACATTAATAGTGTTGAATGGTTCTGAATATGACAACATAACAAGTATTGCATAAACGATGAGAGAATTCATGTTAATGGATTTTATAAATGATAAATGAGTTATATTCTCTTTTTTCCAGGGGTGATTTAATGTTAAAATGAGGTGTGAACATGTAAATTCCCTAGGATCACACCATGGTACACATAGTGCCTCAAAACTTAGAGGGTGTGGAACTGAAAACATTGTAACCTTCACTTATGATTCATGTATAGATGTAGGTACATGTGTACTCATTAGATTTGTATATATAATGAATTAATCATGGCCAAAAAAGTGTTGGGAGTAGTGGTAAAAAGAGAAAACCATAAATCAGATGGCATAACTAGATGTAGTATGCATGATTTGCAAAATAAAAGCACTTGAATACTTTGACATAAAATTATTCAGATATGCTCTAGTTGTAGAAATGAACAGATCCATGGGTTCCTTAATTCTCCAATCAACAAACCAAGCATGGTTTTATTAAAGGTAGTGTGAATAAAAAAAGGAAATTTCGTCATTGAATTAAAATTATAATAATAATAATTATACTAACATTGTTTGGAAATGTGTGGATCATGTATATGTCATCCATATCATTTTATTGACATTAGGTATTGTGTACACGCTACACAGGTGGTACTGTGTACATGTGGTACAGATAGTGCTGGTGTGGATGTAGGTATTACATAATATATGATGTGTATGGCTAAATGTACAGATGGTTGAGGAGAAGGCAAAGGGTGATTGGTTTGTGTGGAAACGGATCCAGAGTGTGTGCATATGTAAGACAATGGTGGAAGCTAAATATTGATTAAAGGATAAGTATCCGTATTTTATTTCAATTTAGTATGCATGAGATTTATGATTTTGGTCTATGATGATATTGTGTGATCTAGGATTGATGGTTATGTATGAGTTAGGAATTTGATGGTTATGTTCTGAGCTAACCTGATGTGATATTGTTAGACATGTTGAGTGGTCAAATATGCTAGTTGAGTTTTTGTGACTAATGCAGGGAGACTATAGGAAGCAAGTCTTCAACAAGAACACCAATGCATTGGAAGAACATGGAATTTCTTCTTATTATAATGAAAATAATGGATCATAGTTAAATGGTAGGAAATATTAACTTGTATTTACTCAAATAGTAGTATTGATAAATTAACTATGGTAAAAAAAATTGGGTTTCTGCATAGGAAAATCTCTCACAAAATTTGATTCAAGCAAATGTACATGTAGTAATAAAAGGAGATTGTTGGTAGAAATCCCTTGTAACCAATATGTCGAAAGATATGATTTAGGTGGTAAGGCTAGGGGAACCTGAAAATGTAGAAAAAACTACTTGCAAATGAGGAAATAAATTTTAAAATGCAGTAGTACATTGAGGACGGTTTAAATTTAATGGGGGGTGGGGTATCTAACACACTTCCATTGTATGTAACAATCTGTTAAACTAATCTAAGAAAGGATAGGTCCAAGGTGTGATAACGAAAGTAAATACTTTGTTATTAAATAAATAAAGATAAATTAATCACTTGGAAAATGAGACACTAAGAGATGGGGTTCATGCCAAATAAAATTCCATCAATCAATGAGAATGGATAATTCCTTCATGATATGAATTCTATATAAAATTATAGATAAGCTTAATGGATTGGGAGATAAATATCCACTAGGTTACTTAGCTAGAAAAAGATGTTAAGTTTAACATAAAAGCCTTGCAGGAGAGAAAAGGAAGTTTTTATGGGAAAAGCCTCGTGAGAGAGAAAGGTGAGAAAGATAAACATAAAAGCCTTGCAGAAGAGAAAGGCAAGCTTTTATGGAAAAATCCTTGTGGCAGAGAAAGGTGTGCTTCTCCATGAAAAGCCTATCTAAAATGGATAAAAATATCCACCTAAAAGTGCGATGTCGCTAAAGGAAACTGTATCATGAAAGAGGGTATTAAATACCAATTGAAGGGATTAAGAGAGGCAGTTGATCCATGGCAAGAACTCTCGGCTCAGGGGTGAACTGAAGGAAGCCAGTTCTAGGTTACGTGGAGGTGCGCGATTTTCCAAGTCACATTATTTCAATTTCTCTTGTCAGATTCCATTACATGGGATGTACTGTATGTTGATCCATACCTTTTATATTGTCGAATTCTCTCAGCATATGTGTGTCGATGCATGTGTGACCTTTGTGTAGGAGGATGATTGAATAATGATGCATGAGACAACTATGTGTGATAAATCATTATGTTTTTATGGTTGCCATTTTATAGTTGGTGTTCCAGGTTATTCATGCTAGGCCTTTTGCACCATGAATTGCATCCACTAAGGGTTGCCTTAGCTATTTATTTACTATGATTCGTATGACATAAGATATATGTGTCAGAAATACTTTTGACTATGACAGCAGGGTATGATCATGATATAGGGCAATTCTACCTACAATATATTTATGATAATGCTTCCATTAATGCTGGTGTTGAGTTAGGAAAGGAATGAAATCTTTATGTATAATCTTAGCATGTGGAATTCCCATGATTGATTTGTTCCTCTGAGTGTAATGAATGCATAAGATTTGATTTGGAATGTATTAATAAAGTGTATTCATTGAACATAAAATTCCATGTCGTGGATCTAGTGGAGTATAGTAGGTAGTTGGTAGTATTGTGCCAAGGGGGTATGTGATATTGGTAGTAGGAGTCAACTTGGTGCTAGCCAATATGAACAATGCCTACTAAATTGCATAGAGAAACCCGATGCCTTAACTAATGAAACATACATAGGTAGCCAGTGGAGCCTAAGTGCTTCCCTTAAAAAATTAATCCATCCACCTATGTTTCCTTACTCCGATGAGATCATGAATAAATGCACAAATTGGTAAACCAATCAATAGCTACATTAATGCAGTCTTAACCATGTACCATCAGTAGACCTATGATGCAATCCATTGACACACTTTCTCAAGTTGTATGTTTTGGAATAGGAAGAGGTTGTAATAAACCTATAGGATGAGTATACTCTAACTAGTTTTCCTCACAATTCATAAACTTCCTTACATGTTAGAATAGTTCATCCCTGAGACCTTCCATGAGAACCTCTCTCTAGTATGCCTGTAAATTTTGAAGTATATAGGATATATTTCCAAAGGTGTATCATGAGTGGCCGTCAAAATCATATCCTTGAGTGTGGAATCAAGATCTAGACATATTTTGTATATGTAGAAGAGAATATCATCCATGCCTCTATATCTTTCATCTTGAATGTGACCACCCATCATTTCACAAAGAAAACATATTCTTAGAATATTCTACTAGCAAGTGTGATTTCAGGCCAATTGAAATCTCCATAAGGCAACATGCCACCAATTTCCTATAAAGGGAATCATCAACAATATTTTTCTTTCCCTCCATATACTCAATTCCAAAATCATAGGTTTGTATCTTTCTCACCCATTTCTACTACCTCTCATTCAGGTCCTTCTATTCTAGAAAATACTGCAAATTGTTGTGATTAATCTTAAACACAAATCTTCCACTATCTTGTCTAGACTTTTCCAAATCATGCATAATGGAAAGCACATCCTTATAGTAAATATATTGTAGCTTCTATAGTTCTTTGAGCTTCCAACTGTAAAAAATGATCAAATGTCTATTCTACAAGAAGAAAACTCTTATATCCTCTTCTAACTCATCACACACAAACAGAAAGGGCTAAGTTAAAAAAAGAAGTGCCAATATTGGAAAATTCTTATCACCTTATTAATATTGTTGAATTCTTCTTACTATGTTTCCTTTGTCCACATAAATTCCCCTTTCTTCAGAAGGTCTACTAAATAACTACTCATTCCCTTGAACTCTTTCCTGTATGCAACCATCAACAAGTTAATTTCATACCTCGCATATTTCCAATGTAGGTATGTCCGGTAGGAAATCATTTCCAATGAAGAAATGAATAAATATAAAATCATTAACAAGTCATTCAAAGTATATCTGAAATGGAGGATTTGGTATCCTCAATTCATGCTCTACGTATTCCTACGAAGTCGAAATGTTCAAAAACTGGTAGGGATTTTTGTGGAATAGGGTTCTCGTTGCCACCCTTCTCATCAAACTCTCCATGTTTTCACTTGGCTTTACATTCATCTACCAGGCGCCTAATCCTACCACGCATTAAGCATTTGATTTATTTCCCAAGTGTGAAGAAACCATCTCTGAAAATTGAAAAATATGCCTCATGATTTTCCAAAGGCAGCCTAATCAGATTAACATCCAGGCCCCATGTGTTTGAGTGAAACCCAACCATATTTCTTTGAAGATGAATATATGGCATTATTTTGTGCTCTCCTTCCCTAGGAACATTTACATCCAATTTTGGTATGTTTGTATTCTTCCCTTTAACATGAGATGTATGTAAGACTAAGAAATAGATAATGTGGCCATAAATACTATTCCTGGTGTAATAACATATGAATCACAAGATTTAGGATTCTATTTCAGGGAAATTATTTCTCCTTCTGCTTCAATTTCTCTTCTCAATATTTCCTCCTTATAGCTGCAACAACTAAATCTTTTATCAACTGGAAACATCGAGAGAATACTTGATTCATCTTTTCTCTTGGTTCAACACCATCAATCACCATATATAAAATATTCTTGGGTTCACTATGGTGAATAGCCTATCTATGTAATCAACCATCCATTGAGAAACATCACCATAAGTTGAGGGAAAAGACCAATCTTCTGGAAGAAGAAAGGATGAACAGTTTCATTCATATCGAGATATAAATTATCAAACTCTATGTTATTAGAATTTTGTTTGGCAGGGGAAATTGGTATAATGATTCAATTGAACCACATTGCCTTCTCCAGCATTATTGAAAAAATTAGGCGAGAAACCAGTTGGCCATTCTATGATTACTCTAGTAATAACCTATGTTAATTAGAGCAGTTAGTTGCATGTGAACTTTAGTGGAATACTTAGTTGACAGTCCCAACAAATTTTGGATAACTAGTATTTATAAAATTAGTTAATCCTAGTTCTCTCTAAACTCTCACAGTACTAAATAATTTTAGAAAAATTTGCATGTAGGCTATGATCCATGGTTGCCTTTATTGGTGTTTGGTGTGCATCTACTGTCTCATGCTATTAGAGTGGTAGCTTGATCCCAATGTGTAGAATCATTGGTTTAGTGTTTGTAAAGCCATCCATGTTCATAGAAGTTGCTGCCATTAGCTAGTGGGTGAGACAACACCATAGTAATGGTGGCCACCATATGAAGGGATGCTAGTAGCTACCCATGAGCCACCATTGTTGCATCCAAGGAGATAATCAACCACCACTTCCCGTGTGCCACCATCGTTGCGTGCAAGGAGAAGTCGACGATCTTGGTAATAGCTGCACTCTGTAAAGCCACCAACTGAAGAGGAGAGGAGTTGACAAAAAAATGTAATGAAGGTTAAATTTAGCATGAGTCCACATGTTTTTTATGATTTAAAATTAACTTGGAAGTAATCATTTCTTCTTGGAGGTCAAAGTCGTTTACTAAAACAAGAGGAATTTGTTTACTTGGAGATATATTGTAGTAATTTTTTTATACTCTTTTAACATTGGAATATTTAAAAGTAGTTTTTGTTATTTAATATATTGAGAAAAATGGGTTTATTTTTAGGGAGTTTTTTTTAAAAGAGATTTTTTTTATTATTAAGAAATTCAAAATTTTTTAGGAAAAGGGGATAGAAAGTTTGCTTTTTTCAGACTTTGTCATTAAAAAGGAAAAAAGAAATTATTGAATACTCTTAGTGTTACATTGAGATTTATGTTTCAATCAAATTGAAAATCAAGGAATAAGGTTTCAATCAAATTAAAATTAAGGAGAAGCCCTCTAATCCATAGTGAAGGGATGATATTACAAAAGTTAGTCATGGTTTCAATCAGCGATCAAAATACACAAGGTCTCATATTTAATGGTACCAAAAATCCAATGTGGGAAATAAATATGAATAATTTTTTTACAAACTTAGATCATTGGGAAGTAGTAGTTACAAAATATGAAGAAATAGAAGCTATCGTCTTAGCATCAATGAAAAATTCTCAATTAAATGTTTCAACAAAGAGAAAAACAAGGATTCTAGAGTACTTAGGAATCTTGACAATGAAGTCGAAGACTCGATATTTCCTAATATTGTTGCAACAACTAATTCCCATCAAGCTTGAGAGATTTTTGAAAAGGCATCACAAGGCCCAAACAAGGCCAATAATTCCAATCGTCATATTTCTAGGAAGAAGTTTGAAAGTTTGAAAATAAGAGATGTTGAATCAATGGATGAGCTTATGATTTAGGTCATGAAAGTGGTAAATCAACTTAGAATGCTCAGAGAAGATGTTCCAGATCGAAAGGTGGTTGTGAATATTCTTAGAAGCCTACCACCTTAATTTGATATTGTTGTGACATCCATAGAAGAAAGTATGAATTTGTCCTAACTTTCAATTGAAGAACTCAAAGGTTCATTGTTGAACCATGAGTCAAGGATAAAATGTATAAATGCCTAACTAGAAAATGCATTTCAATCTCAAGTCGCAATTGATAGAGGAAGAGGGAAAGGAAGTAGAGGTAGAGGAAGAAGAGGAAGAGAATGTTCTAAAAACATAAACAATGCATCAATTCATTTAGAAATTTAATGTAGAAAGATGTAGGTAGATTTGAACAAATTAAAATCACATCTTTTAAGCACTAATAAAAGTATAACAACATATATGTTTTTGTCTTGTTTGACAATTCAAGAAAAAGCATTAAAGAACTATGGTTAGTGGACAATGGCTACAATAACTATATGATGGGTAACAAAGATATTTTTTTAAGTATTGATGAAATAATTAAAACATAGATTATGTTGTAGGGTAACAAAGATATTTTTTCAACTTTTGATGAAATAATTAAAACTTAGATTATGTTGTAGAGTTGAGGCTTCTGTGATCCATGTCAAGTTTATGAAAGATTTTACGACGAAAATCACATGAGAAACCATTAGTCGACGCATTTCGAACCAACTAGTGTGGTTCATCGTCAGGAGAAGTTGAAGAAACAGATCCAGCTTAGCATGTTAAATAGTCTGAGCAGAGTCTCCAACGACTAAATTGATTAACGACTAATTTTGACTTTAGAACGCAAGTCAAATTTTTATT
>APFE030665631.1:84423-121600 GCA_000404065.3 Pinus taeda
ATAATAAGAGCCCAAAAAACGAGGAGGGGGGCGAACAAATGACTAAGAAGAGAGTGCTGGAATCTAGCACCTATTGATTTTCTAGCCATCATCTCTATTGAGATTGCTTAGCCTCTTTTCAATCTCAAGAGCTTCCCTAAATTTTCGATGATGGAAGTGCGAAACCTTAGCAATAACACTAGCCACCTCAATGCAAACATGATGATTAGTTTTTTCTACATGTTCAGCTAAAGCAGAGGTCTTAGCTCTTCTATGCTTAAGGTCAGCTAAGTGCTCACTAATCCTTTGATTAATGGAGCGACCGATATCACCAATATAGGGGGTCCCACAGGAGCGGGGGATAATATAAACCCCTTTCATATCCTTGGGGTCGATAGGATCCTTTACTAATTTGAGGGATGAAAGAATGGTGTTAAGGGGCCTAAAGGTCACAGGGACACTATGCATCTTGAGAATCCTTGCAATCTTATCAGCGGTCCCCTGAACAAACGAAAGATGGACTCCTGGAATCTGTTCCCTCGGTCCCCTTTTAGACAGAGAATTTTTGGTGGCTTTAAGGAAAGCCTTCTGACCCAAGTATCTACTATAACCATTCTTAACAAAGACATAAAGGAGATGGGATTTTTCTTTCTCAAAACTCTTCTTATCGGAGATCCTTAGGGCCCGAGTAGCAAGGGTATTGAGAACACCCATCTTTTGAGCTGGGAAATGGTGGGAATTGGCATGAAGATACTGCTTTGTATGCGTTTTCTTTCGAAAAACTTGGTGGGCAAGGGAACCATCATTATTCTTAGAAACAAAAATATCAAGGAATGGGAGGCAACCATCAACTTTCTGCTCCTTAGTGAACTTAATGGCTGAGGATTGATTGTTGATATGCTCGAAGAAAAGATCTAATTCTTCTTGGCCATGAGACCAAATGACATTGGTTTCATCGACATACCTTTTCCAGAGCTTTGGCAAGAGTCGGGAAGAACTTAGATCCTTGGACTGAAAATCTTCCATAAAAATATTAGCAACAACTGGAGATAGGGGGGAGCCCATGGTGACCCCACAGGTTTGCTCGAAAAACTCTCCCTCAAAATTTGACCTGGGTCCTAAAGTCAAAATTAGCCGTTAATCAATTTAGCTGTTGGAGACTCTGCTCAGACTATTTAACATGCTAAGCTAGATCTGTTTCTTCAACTTGTCCTGATGATGAACCACACTAGTTGGTTCGAAACGCGTCGACAAATGGTTTCTCATGTGATTTTCACCGAAAAATATCTCATAAATTAGATTATGTCAAGTGATAAACTTCGTGTTAATGCCTTAGGAAAAGGTATTTTTACAATTGTAACCAAGAAAAATGAAAAGAAGGACATTAATGATGTCTATTATGTATAAAGTTTGATATATAGCCTATTAATTGTAGGACAAATAACTGAAAATGGTTTTGAAGTCAAGTTTAAAGGTCCTACTTGTACAATTCTTGTTAGGACACCTAGTCAAAGAGTCACAATAAGGATCCAAATGAACAAAAATATGATGTTTCCTCTAGACATGAGCAATGCTATCATTCTTTTTCATATGCTCAGTTTGTAACAAGTCCCGAGGAAAGTTGGTTATGGAACCTTAAATATGATCCCATAGCATTTAATAGTCTTGATATTTTGCAAAAGAAGTATATGGTTCTAAGTCTTCCCGTGATAGATGTCCATCATAATCCATGTCAAATTTGTGTCCTTTCCAAACCCAAAATAAACTATTTTCCAGGTGCCACCAACTATAGAGTCAAAAGTTCACTTGAGCTAGAACACATATAACGTTGTCTTCCAATGCGAACCCATTTAATAGGAGGATTATTTCTATATTCTAATATTTACTAATTATTCCAAGGGAATGACATGGGCTCCTTCATCATGAGCAAATATGATTCACTTGGGAAATTCAAGTAATCCAAAGTGATGGTAGAAAACAAAGCAAAAAGAGAATTAAAGTATTAACATCAAATGGAGGAGGTGAATATGAATCTAAAGATTTTGCAACATATTGTAAAGATCAAGGTATCAAGAGGCAATTTACAGCAAGATACACTTGACAGCAAGATGGAGTAACATAAACAAAAAATCAAACCATCATGAATACGGAAAGAAACATGTTGAAGGCCAAGAAGTTTCCAAATGCGTATTGGATAGAAGTAGTAGCATGGTTAGTTTATATTTTGAATAGATCAACAACCAAAAGTGTCAAATACAATGTTTCTTTGGAATCTTGGTGTGTGGTGAAGACAAGTGCATCACACTTCAAGATCTTTGCTTGTGTAGCCTATGCACATGTTCTACAAGAATTAGGGAGGAAATTAGATGATAGAAGTGAAAAATGCATATTTGTTAGATATAGTGAATAATCCAAGGCTTACAAATTGTAGAACCCTATCATAAAGAAGACAATTATTTCAGGGGATGTTAAATTTTTGGAACTTCAAGCATGGCATGACCAAGATAAATGGGAAAATAGGAATCAAATTTCTCCACATGCATTTGAAATAGGTGATTTAATAGAAGTAGAATAAGCAAGATAAGGATTTCCACACTACAAGTTCAAGTTGAAGATGCAGACTAAGGAAGACAAAATGTGCACAGTCCATATTTTAAGTAGTGAATTTGAATCCACCATTCTATAAAAATCGATAAGCTTGAGAGAGATTTATGAAAAACTAGATAATGAACAAGTACATCTTTCTTTATTATCTTTCCAACCATAACATTTTGAAGATGCAGTGAAAAAAAAAAAGAATGGATTGAGGCTATGAATGAAGAAATTACAGCGATAGGTATGAGTGATACATGGAGTCTTGTAGATATACTAGAAGGAAGAACACGCATTGGAGTCAAATGGGTGTATAAGGTCAGGTTTAATGAAAAGGGGAAATTGAAAAGCATACATCCAAATTGGTAGAAAAATAATTTTCACAACAATCTGGAGTGGATTATTAAGAAACCTTTGCCACAGTAGCAATATTGTATAGTTTCAAAACAACATTAGCAATAGCAAGAAATAATCAATGTCTAATTTATCAAATGCATGTCAAATTAGAATTTTTAGATGGAATCTTAAGGGAATAATTTTATGTATATTAGCCTCTGAGGTATGAAATCAAGGGTCAAGATTTTTTCTTATATAGGTTAAAGAAGGCTTTGTATGGTTTAAAGAAAGCCCCGAGAGCATGGTACAACATTATTTATTCATATCTTCTCAATAAAGGATTCAAACGTAAAAATAATTAACGAAATATCTATAAAAATATATATATGTAAGGTAATATTTTAATTGTTTTCAGTTATGATGATGATGTGATTTACATAGGAAATTCACAACTTGAATATTTTTAAATAACCATCGAGGAGGAATTTGACATGACCAATCTTGGTCACATGAAATATTTCCTTGGAATAGAAGTTGAACATTCTAAGAAAGGAATCTTCATTTTCCAATGAAAATATGTAAGGATATTTGGACAAGATTCATGATGAGTGAATGCAAGCCAACATAGACATAAATTGCTTGAGAAACAAAGATAAGGAAAGATGACAATAGTCCAATAGTCTCTTCCACTTTGTACAAGCATCTTATAGGCCTAATGTGCATCATAGAAATAAAGCCTAACATAATGCATTTAGCTAGTCTTATATCCAAGTTCATGGAGTCAAAATAAGAAATTCATTACAAAGCAGGAAAAAATATTTTAAGGTATATTGAAGGAATAATACAATATGAAATTTTGTATAATAATTCAAAGGATGACCATCTTGTTAGTTATATAGGAAGTGACTTTTTAAGAAGTTTTGATGAGAAAATTAGTACCTCGGGTTATGAATTTCAACTAGGTATAGGACTGATTTCACAGGCATTTAAGAAGAAACACAGTGTTTCCATTTCGTAAATAGGAGGAGAGTACGTAGAAAAAACACAAGTAGCATTCTAGGAAGTTTGGTTAATAAAAATTGATAAATGATATTAATCCTAAAAAGGAGCCAACTCCTATTTTTGTGATAATAATTCAGCTATCGAACATTCCATAAATCATGGATTTTACTGCAAAGTTAAGCTCATTAATACCAAATAATACTTCATTCATGATCTTGTCAACAATGGGGATATATAGGTTCAATTTTATGGATCTAGAGAATAGTTCGTAGATATCTTCACCAAGCAATCATAGAAATTTTGAATAATATGACACTTATTCACAGAGATTATCCTAATTATACACTATTTGCGGAATCATGCATAATACATAACCTCCTCTACCTTGATCATCAATTTAGCAATATTAAGAAACAATCGCATGCGCACATTGAAGCATCAATCACACATATCAACACATTATGTACCCGGGGAAAGAATACAGCTAAAAAACCCCAACTATCTGTATAATATATTGATTGAGAACATGTAACAATACATAGTACAATACTTCTCACAAGTACTCAGTACTATCTCCACCTGTTACACACAAACTAGCTTAGATCTGAATCAATCACAGGTTCAAATCTCCTCCGCTACTTGTCGGCCTCCACTTTGCAATCCTGCATGGGAATGGATGAGAATGGCTGATCCAATCTTGTATATCCCTTGTGTTGCACTATGCAATCCTCATTGGCAATCTCAATCCACTGATTGTGAAAATCTCATGCACAACTATAGTCACAACTGACATCTGTCTTGCCCTTTCACTCACCTCTAACACTTGTCTCCACTGAACTGTACATGCAGTGAGTTAACTAATGTATTCCTTAGTTGATTTATGAGTTAATAATTAGTGAATTAATTAATAACTAATTGACACCACTCATCATTAGTCTATTTGTCAGTTAGACAAACTACAACTAGTTCAACTAAGTCAAACTGAACACAACTCCATCAACTCCTCATTCAACTCCACAGAGCTTAATCACTAAAGTTCTAACTGAATTCCTTCATGCAATAGCTCAACTAACCCATTATAAAAGTGTATTTCCTTCTGGCAGTTGCATGTGCCACATTTGTAGCTCGAACTGAAGTGCTGCAAGAGGATAAGATAATTTTTATATTCTAAATATTATTAAGAGCTAATAATATTAGATTGTTCTATTTTTAGCCCAGTAGTCTAAAAATAGAGGTCCATCTATTTTTACCAACATGACCAATCATCCATAAATAGCATCTTGCAACTCATAGACCATGATCCATATGTCTAAAAATAGACATAGTCTAAAAATAGACTTTGCGCCAAAAAATAGCCTGCGGGCCCACTTAGTGAAGGCGACTTCTTTCACTAAGCTCCATCATCTTGTTGCTTTTCAACACTCCCTCTCAACAAGATATGGATTATCTGCAACCCCTATCCTATCTCTGTGGTATTCAAATTTGCTCCTGGTGAGCGCCTTCATCAAGATATTAGCATCTTGATCCTCCATGGGAATATATGAAGGTAACATGACTCTCCGTTGCACACAATCTCTGATATGATGGTACCTGATGTCAATGTATTTGGATCTATCATGAAATACAGGATTAGCCAAGATTTTAATGCAACTCTAGTTATCATAGTAAATCACAGTAGGATCCAAATGA
This sequence comes from Pinus taeda, assembly GCA_000404065.3. Taxonomy (NCBI): domain Eukaryota; kingdom Viridiplantae; phylum Streptophyta; class Pinopsida; order Pinales; family Pinaceae; genus Pinus; species Pinus taeda. The sequence goes on from APFE030665631.1 coordinate 90,022, forward strand.
GACTCGAATAACCCAACCAAGATCTTCTTCATCCATATAGCCTCGCATCCAGCCAAAATTGCTGCCATATACTCAGCCTCCGCGGAACTGACTGCCACAGATCTCTGCTTTCTGCTGTACCAAGAAACAATTGTCGATCCGATATTGAAGATCCCTCCAGATGTGCTCTTTCTGTCCATTGGGCTCCCTGCCCAATCTGCATTCGTGAAGCCACATAGCTTCACCTCTTCCTCCTGTTTGTACCACAATCCATATCCTGATGTGCCTCTGAGATAATGTAATACATGCTTTCCCGCCTTCCAGAAGATCTTGGTTGGCTTAACCATAGCTCGTGAAAGCTAGTTAATAGCATAGCATGTATCAGGTCGTGTATTGAACAGATACATAAGTGACCCCACCAACTGTCGATAAACAGTGGCATCCACTACCTCCGTTGAAGTAGCATCCTCCTTCCTCTAACCTCCAGGAAGAGGAGTGTCAACAGGCTTGCAGCCATGCATGTTGAACTTCTCCAGTATCTCCCGGGCATACTTAACCTGAGAAACAAACTGTCCATCACTGCACTGCCGAATTTCCAATCCCTGGAAATAATGAAGGAGGCCCAAGTCCTTCATCTTAAACTCCCGAGCAAGATTCTCCTTCCATGAAAGTATCAACAACTCATCTCCCATTAGAATCAAATCATCTACATAAAGTACAATGATAAGTAACTTACCCTCCACCACTATCTGGTATAGGTTAGGGTCCACCTCACTCTTGGAGAATCCAAGTACGGTGAAATAGCTATCTATCCGTGTGTACCAAGAACGAGGTGCTTGTTTCGACCCATATAGCGCTCTCTTGAGCCTGCACACATGCGACTCGCTGCTGAAGATCTCGAAACCTTCGGGTTTCTCTATGTACACTTCCTCCTCAGTGACTCCATTGAGGAACACAATCTTCACATCCACCTGATGAATGTGCCACCCCATCTATATCACTTTGTAGATCCATCTCAAACCCACCACTAATTTCCCCTCTACTCTTGGGACAATCTCCCATGCACTATTTCTGACAATCGAATCATACTCTTCCACCATGGCATCTACCCATGCGAGATCCTCCACAGCTTCCTCGAAAGAGGATGGCTTAGTCACGACACATTTGCTCACAAGAGCCATGTATCCTATGTATCGATCACGTGACTGTCTTTGTCTGTGCTCTACTGTAGGTGGTCCTACAACCTTCTCTGCATCTCGAGCCAGTTGCTCAGCTTATGTAGTGTGCTTTCACCCTTTCATGGTTGGCGCTGCATGAGTGGTCTCTTCTACTCCATCAACTTCATATTGTGGCTGATCCACATCCTGAAGCTCATCCTTAGGAACTAATATATCCTCATCTGCATTCAAGTGTGGCTCCCTCTCAAGTGAACACTTCATGGCTTTCTCCTCCTGAAATTTTATATCGCGCCGCACAACAGTCTTGCGACTGTCTGGAAAATACACATAATAGTTATGGGGCATATTAGTGTACCCCACAAATATCCCAACCTCTGCGGTCGACTCCAGCTTCTTCTTGGCATCCTTTGTCACATGCATGTAAACAAGAGAACCAAAAATCCTCAAATGGGAAATATCAGGCCTCTTACCAGAATAAGCCTCCTCGGGTGTACTCATGCCAAGTATCTTGTGAGGAAAACGGTTATGCACATATACTACAGTATTGCATGCCTCCACCCACAGGTGAAGGGGTAGGCCTTGATCATGCAACATCGCCTATGCAGAACGCACAATCGTTCTATTCTTCCACTCAGCAACCCCATTTTTTTGTGGGTTATGGGGAGCTATAAGCTCTTTTCGAATCCCTTCTATGTTGCAGAAGTCCTTGAACTAGCTAGAAATAAATTCACCACCATTGTCACTCCTAAGAGCCTTCACCTTCTTCCCTGATTCCTTCTCGACCAGTGCTTTGAACCCACAGAACTTTGAGTATGTATCGCTCTTCTTTTGCATGAAGAAGATCCAGCACTTTTGGGAGAAATCATCAACAAAGATCACATAGTACCTATGCTTTGCTGTCGAAGCTACTAAGAAAGGTCCACACACGTCTGTGTGAATTCTCTCAAGGATCATCGTGGCATGACTATCCTTCTCGTGAAAGGTGTCTTTCACAAATTTTCCCAAAGTACACCCCTTGCACTGATCTGACTGTGCAAGGGTGCCTTTAGGAAGCCCAGTATAAATCTGCGATATTATCTTCAAGGCTCCATGGTGAAGGTGGCCCAATCTCCGGTGCCACAGCTTGCCATCATCCTGGCTCACCACTCCTTCTGCCTTGCATGCCATTGCTGCGAAGCCATCTACATGCAAATGATAAAGGTTCTTGACTTGAACCCCTATCTTCCGGGTTTCTCCAGTTGTCTTATTGCATAGGAAGGCCTTTCCCTCGCTGAAAACAACATCATATCCCTTGTCTTCTGACATCGCCATAGAGATAAGATTCTTCTTCAATCCTAGAACATGCATCACTTCCTTCAATACAAAGGGTTTACCAAAATCCATCTCAAAGGAAATGGTACCGATATTGGTCGCACTATATCTACCATCATCGCCCATCTCAATGTGCACTCCAAGATCTTTCTCATCCAGATCAGAAAACAAATCTCGATCTCTTGTCATGTGAAAAGACGCACCACTATCCAAGAACCATACTGATCCCATCACACTTGATACCAAGCATACGATTAGTGAAAAATCCAGCTCAAATTGCGAGGCTAAGGCCTCTCCCGCTGTAGATCCGGAAACTTGCTTATTTTTCTTCTTCTGCAGACAATTTGTGGCATAGTGTTCGTGTTGGTGACAGTAAAAGCACTTCACCTTGGACATGTCCTACTTATTGCCTTTCGCACCAGAATGAAAAGCTTTCTTGTTAGATATCATTTTGGGATTGAACTGCGTTATGTAAGTCATTCAAACGTATGACCATTTCCATGAGAGGTAGTCGTAACTGACTAATTTCTCATGATTTTTGAATAGTTCACTTAGCACTCATTGCATCGGGTGATGCTCACAGGGGTGAAGAAGTGGGATTGAAACTAGTGAAATGTGGAGAACGAATCACATAGCATCAATCATCACTTCCGGGGCTTGCACCCGGTAACCAGGACTTCCCAGGAGGTCACCCATCCCAGAACTCCTCTGGCTCAAGCGCGCTTAACTGTGGAGTTTTTCCCACAATCAAGCCCACTTAGCTTGCTACCCCATTTGCAAAACCTTAGCAAGTATTGTGCCTCATGAACCATTCAAGTAGAGATCCCTTGACTCTTTTTGAATTTAAGTATGGGGGATTACGCAGTGCATTATATTAGATGTCATTTTGGGATTCAACTGCGTTAAGTAAGTCATTCAAACGTATGACCATTTCCATGAGAGGTAGTCGTAACTGACTAATTTCTCATGATTTTTGAATAGTTCACTTAGCACTCATTGCATCGGGTGATGCTCACAGGGGTGAAGAAGTGGGATTGAAACTAGTGAAATGTGGAGAACGAATCACATAGCATCAATCATCACTTCCGGGGCTTGCCCCCGGTAACCAGGACTTCCCAGGAGGGCACCCATCCCAGAACTCCTCTGGCTCAAGCGCGCTTAACTGTGGAGTTTTTCCCACAATCAAGCCCACTTAGCTTGCTACCCCATTTGCAAAACCTTAGCAAGTATTGTGCCTCATGAACCATTCAAGTAGAGATCCCTTAACTCTTGTTCTTCCCCTTCTTTGCTTTGGCAGGCAAAGTGCAATTTTCTTCATCAGATGCCTTTGATGAAGATCTGTCCCTGGTATTCCACTTGATCTCCTCTTGCACAAGATCCGACCAAAGTCTCTCCTATCTTGGAAATTTCTCCCGACCATTGACAGAGTCCTGATAGGAATGCCAACTCTTCGAAAGACCAAGGAGAGTCAAGCTCACCAAGTCCTCATCATCGATAATCACCCCCAGACTTCCCAGCTCATCCCGACATTGGGTGTACTTCGTGAGATACTTGGGCATACTATCGCCTTTCTCACACTTTATTTTTCTTAGTTTCTCCTTGAGCGCCAACTTCCTCTGGTCACTCTTGCTTTAGAATAGATCTATCAACGCTTTCCAAATCAAGTATGGTGAAGCCTTTTCCATGGAGGCTGGACACAGTGTGATCCCTCATGCCCTCCAATAGAATCCTTCAACACTTTGCTGTCTTCTTTTTCCAATCCCCGACTTGAGCAGCATTAGTAGGTTTTGGGACATCCACATTTATGAACTCCTTCAACCCATTATCATCTAACACCACCTCCATCCTATCCTTCCATGAAATAGTTCGAGCTGACCTCAAGGGCATACTCCAATCGCAATCCATTGAAAGACATTTCAACTTTGACACCAAGAAAACACTGCTGCAAATTCGAATTCCACCAGCTCAAAACTCAACCGCTTCTGATCTAAAATTCGTGAGAACAAAGTTTTTCTCGTACAGAGATCGACTGTGTGGGCATTTACCGTATATCTCACCTTCCAAAAGAAGGATGAATCCAGAGGCTACCTGGCCCGATTATAGACTCTGCCTGAAGAAATAAAATGTAAACACTTTCTGAATAATAGATCTGATGATCAACTTCGCACTGATATCATGTAGAAATCTCTTCTACAAATCAACTTGGCTCTGATACCATGTAGAAATTTTGAATAATATGACACTTATTCATAGCGATTATCCTAATTATACACTATTTGCATAATCATGCATAATACATAACCTCCTCTATGTTGATCATCAATTTAGCAGTATTAAGAAACAATCTCATGCGCACATTGAAGCATCAATCACATATATCAACACAGTATGTACCCAGGGAAAGCATACAGCTGAAAACCCCCAACTATCTATATATTATATTGGTTGAGAACATGTAACAATACATAGTACAATACTCGTCACAAGTACTCAGTACTATCTCCACCTGTTACACACAAACTAGCTCAGATCTGAATCAATCACAGGTTGAAATCTCCTTCGTTGCCTGTCTACCTCCACTGCGTAATCCTGCATGAGAATGGATGAGAATGGCTGATCCAAACTCATATATTCCTTGTGTTGCACTACGTAATCCTCATTGGCAATCTCAATACACTGATTGTGCAAATCTCATGCACAACTATAGTCACAACTAACAGCGGTCTTGCCCTTTCAATCACCTTTAACACTTGTCTCCACTGAACTGTGCATGCACTGAGTTAACTGATGTATTCCTCAATTCATTTATGAGTTAATAATTAGTGAATTAATTAATAACTAATTCACTCCACTCATCATTAGTCTATTTTTCAGTTAGACTAACTACATGTAGTTCAACTAAGTCAAACTGAACACAACTCCATCATCTCCTCATTCAACTCCACAAAACTCAACCACTGAAGTTCTAACTGAAGTCCTTCATGCAATAGCTCAACTAACCCATTAGAAAAGCGTATTTCCTTCTGGCAGTTGCATGTGCCACATCCGTAGCTCGAACTGAAGTGCGGCAAGAGGATAAGATAATGTTTATAGTCTAAATATTATTAAGAGCTAATAATATTCGACGTTCCTATTTTTAGCCTGGCAGTCTAAAAAAGACTCCACCCATATGTCTAAAAATAGAGGTCCATCTATTTTTACCAACATGACCAATCATCCATAAATAGCATCTTGCAACTCATAGACCATGATCCATATGTCTAAAAATAGACATAGTCGAAAAATAGATTTTGCACCAAAAATAGCCTGCGGGACCACTTAGTGAAGGAAACTTCTTTTCACTAAGCTCCATCATCTTGTTGCATTTTCAACATAAATTGGGAATAATTTTTGAGTTTTAGAGATTAAACTTGGGAATTGTCAATTATGTAACAACTGATATTAAGGGGGAGTGTTAAAGTATAATAATCTCCTTTGTTAACTAGACTGAGAAGTTAGTTGCATGTGCACTCTAGTGGTACACTTAGTTGTGAGTCCCAACTAATTTTGGATAACGAGTATTTTTATTATTAGTTAATATTGGGTATCTCTAATATATCGCAGTGGTAGATAATTTTAGAAATTTCTCCATGCATTGTAAACTTTATTTGAGGATGAGAAGGGCCAATTAGTATTTTTTTGCATTTCATTCATTGGTGTTTGGTGTGTGTGTGTGTTTTCTCTCTATCACAACTACTTTGAGTAAATTCCATAAGCATTGAATTAGTGATAAATTACTCCTTTCCCTCCAGTAGCAAATATATGACCCTAGTCATTGTTTTTTCAAATACCAAAAACTTAGCCAAAACCTTCCTCCCATTGATAAAGGTGAGATTCATCTTATGTCACACACAAAAAATAAAATCTGCTAGAAGTTGAAAATCGGTATACAATGCAAGGAATAAGGAATGTATGCAAATGATATACGATGATAAGCGTAAGAATGAGAAAATAACTTTCCCAACTAATCAATTCCTTTTGGTCGATTATTTCTTAATCGCTTCATTCCAATATCACCAAAAAATTGATCAAGAATGTCTTCCTCACACATGGTAAAGGTTATCTCCAACACAACATTTGAACAATAAAAGGATAACATAGATGTATAATTTGGCATGAATTTCATGTGTTCCTTCATGTACATCTCTCCTCCTAACAAATTAGTTTCTTACATGTGTTCCAAAAACAATTTCAAAAGTATATCTTGATATGTTTGTGTTTGGGGTGCTATATGGAAAATCTTCCATAGTAATTCTTGAGGGAACCTACTAGGGTAGAAAGTTTCTATCAAATTGTTCCTTCATGTCATTCAACTTTACTACCTAAACATCTACAACACCACAAAAGTGCTTCAACTCTCTAATTTTTTGATATCAACGGAATTCCTAATAGAACACTCCATGTCTCATAATCCTTTTCATAATCAAGACATTTGACATGTGCCCTAGAAATTCTACATAAATAGTGTGTCATTTAAGGCTTATCATGTGGCCAAGAAGATGAACCAAAAGCAAGGTGTTTCCCTCAAAAATAAAACTCATTATAGTTGAAGAATCACCTGACAAATAAGTAGCCTCAACCTACATTAGGGCTTCCTTGGGAAATTGATATAGGGAAAGAATGCAGTAGTAAGAAGAGAAGTAGAATGAGAATCAAAGAGAAAATAACAAAGCATGAAACATGCTATCATACATGAAGAAAAATGGGGCAAGGGGAATGGATAGGTTTCTCGGAGGATGAGCAACAATTTTAGTAGGGGGTTATGATGGGCCTCCAAATTAGACACAAATTATGGCATCTCTAACCTTTCTTAGGAACATGAAGGCTATATTAAACCTCTCCTTCTACACCTAATAATGTTTTTTTAGCTTTAATATGTTCCTTAGGAATGTTTAGAGATGATTTCATATTTGGGCCTACTATTATTTATTTTGTAGAATATTGTGAGAATATTGGGCAGATTATGAAGATTTCGAGAAGGAGATAATTTAGGGACTTGATCCCTACCATAGGAGGATAAATAATGGATAATAAAGAAACAAAATATTATGAAATTATTGAACAAATTCTAGAGCTCCAATGGTTGAGAAAATCTAGGAATGTGTTCCATGTCATTTAATATAGATTCCTAGTGTTTGTAACTAGATCCACTATTTGAGGGATTTTGGAGGGGAAAGATTCGTCCTTTCAAGGATATTGCTTCCTCATAATCTTTTAAAAGTAAAAATTCTAATTTTCCTCTAGGGGTTGTTTTTTCTTAGTCTTCTGGTAGAGAACGATTGTATTTTTGCAACGACACTTTCATTTCTTACGGGGATGTAATTGTATTGATGGAAATAATGAATATTGGTGCGATGTTCAGCTTCCAAATCTTGGTATCCTTAATAGGAATCATATTTTCATTGGAATTCGATATCCCAGGAGTCTAAAATCCCTTTTGTATGATTTACTCTTCTTCTTTTCACTTCTTATTCACATGCATCTCTTGTTCTTGTTTTTTTCTTTTTCTACATTAAATATTGATGATTTCTTGGTCTAGGATTCTGTTAAATGGTTGAAATAAGTTATTTTGTAGGATGCAAAGCATGACTTCATCCTTGGAAATTGTTTTCAAGGTCACAGTAATCATTGAACTACTTGGATTAGTTTGTTTATTCCCAAATCTAAATTTCGTGAAGTCCCTTGTGGCAAATAGCCATAATTTTCTATCTTTTTTTAGAGCATTCTAATGATCTTCAATTGAGTTGATTTCACTTGAATTAGATCATAAAAAAATTCAAGACAATTAAAAAAATCACCCCATTGAATTTTCACTTGATTAGGTTAGCCATTTCATATATTAACTAGCTCACTAGTTCTCAAATTTCTAGATTTTAGGCTATTAATTTTCTGCTACTTTGTAGCATGTGTTAACATGGGTATTTTTGAGTGATTCCATTTAGAATGGAGACCTATGACATATTATCAAATTAGGAAAATCATCCCATCCAATTTTTATTTGATTTCTTGGCTATTCGGTGAATTATATCTTCCTATATCAAATCTTGTAACTTCCTATAGGAGCCTGTAAGTTCCTATAACATCACCTATAACTTCTTGTAGCACTCTTCTAACATGTATATACTTGCCCATATTTTCTCAAAAAACTTTGTTTTTGTCCCTTAGGGTTGAATCATGGCACCTAGACTCTAAATCCATGATTAAGGAAGAATAAAAACCAATTAGGACATGGCTTTTTAAATTCTTTCGAACCCTATATTAAGTGGGCAGACCTACATATGGTTTTGTGCATAGCTTCGCACATGGTTTTGGGCATGATGGTTTTCTTCCCATGGTATTTTGTAGATCTAGTTAAGAGAACTACGATTGTGTTCTAATTCAGAGTTTATGGATTGGGTTTTATGGATGCTTCGGAATGTATATATATGTATTGTAACATTGAAAGGAATATAATGAAAAATCAATTTCATAGTCCCGATTTTGGGATGCAGGTGAAAATCTTTATGTATATATGTTTTATGTTTTATGCTCTCACCATTGTTTATTTTTTGTTTTTACAATTCATTTGTAGGTAATTTTTGTACGGGGTTAAACCTACAATACCTTTCTTCTATTTGCTGACCACTATAAATATTTGCAAGAAAGAAATCCAATTGAAATGATGTCTTTGGTGCACCTTGGAGTGTATTTGAAGAAATTACAAAGGGTTATGATATAAAAGGATAATTGTCTCTTGTACCAATAATTTAAGTCACTAATTCTATGCATAATAATTGTTGTTATATTCAATATTCTACCAACATTCCATGTATATTTTGTTTCTTATTCTGTATTCATGTATTAGTTAAACTATTTACAAACTATTTTATGTGATCAATGATATGCAAAGGCACTTTGATGGGTGCTTCAGATCCTCAAAGGCTAAACTTGCATACACAAGATTCTATATATAAAAGTGAATATATGGCAAGAAATAAATTATATCATTCTATAAGGTGACACTATGATACATTGTGTTTAAAGATCATACAAAGGCATTGAAAGACAAATACAAAAGTACTGATAAAAGGTTTGACTAACATTGTAAAGGTCATATTTATCAACTTATGCAAGGTTAAATCAATGCTTTAAAGTTTAGATATGTCTTCTCTTAGATCATAGACAATGCCTTCAGAGGAAGATAATATCGCTGACAATAATTCATTATTCAAAACCTAAAATCTAAGCTAGTGCTAGAAAGATTATATGGTGTTTCTTTTTTTTTTTGGATAAATACGACTTATAAATAAAGAGTAAGACAAATTCTAAATGTGAAAACAAAATGAATTACATGGTCGATGGAATAGGGGAACCACAATGGATCCTTGAGGTGGTAATGGAAATCACCTCAGTAGATTAGAAACATGCATAGGAATATTGTAAAGGTTAATGAGTTTAAATAAATTTGAACCCCCATGCACCTGCATGACGAAGTCCATAAAATAAAAGAAAGAGCAATGCCTCAGGGAGTATCATTGGATGTAAGGGATATTGTGAAAAAGAGTAAATATCTTACACATAGTGATTTGCTGAGTTGTGGAACATTTATATCTTGGTTTCCTGTGAGCTACACAACTTTCGATAAAATGCATGCAACAAAATGGTCAACGTACATTCATGTTCTATCTATCGGTGGAAGTTAGTATACTTATATGTGCATATCAATAAATGTAGTGAACATTGAACCTTCCCTGGGTAGGTACCTTACCGAGCACTATTCAACTTAAGTAGTCCATTAGGTAACGAGTTTTACATAGTCATCTAAGAACCACCATGATAGCTTGGCTTTGCAACCCACCACAACCTTTCATATTAAAAAAAGGCAATGCCCGAGTGAGCTCCTCCCTTCACTCAACTCTTGCATTGTGGGTACTTAGAAAATTGCTTGGTCTGACCATCGAAGGAATGAGGATAAAGCATGAGGGATGCTTTCTCAATTACTGTAGAATCGGATTCTTGCTTATACAACTAACAGGTGTGTAACAAAATTTCAGGCCTTTGAGTTTTAAAGAACACCTAGTTATGAAAACTTAGAAGCATGTTTTCTGGGTACATTTAAAGCATCAACACCTTTCCAATTGCAACAGGGGAGAAAATCTAGTTGTGGATGACTAAGTTTATTTAACATCTACAGTGTTGATCTTTCGGTTCAGCCACTAATCCAGAGAGGTTCAAGTTTCCTTAAAAGAGGCCAATTTGATAAGGTTTATCCCTTAGACAATGCTTGTAGCTATATTTTTTCCTTTCCAATGAATATTGGATCGGCAAGATTTTTTTTTTTTTACTTTATTTAATATATTAATATATATATATATATTCAGTATCACTCGGTCTGCTCACTTTATTCACTGAGAGGAGATGTTTCATCACTTTGTCTACTCCCTTTATCCACTGAGATGGATATGTTTCCAAAAGGGACATAACTTTTGGATAATGGTTATCCAATTGTTTCAATAAATCTATTGCACCTTTGCATTATGGACAAAGGAAACATATATTTGAAAGTTTCAAAATTATTTTAAACAGTGACTATAGCCATTACATGATGGGGTTTGCATTTATCAACCTTGGGTCTTACGAGTTGTACCTTCTTGGAATGGTATGGTGACGAGCATAGCTTCCTGGGAGATATACCGATCCACCATAATTAGGTGTATGTAGGAAGGCAAGAAAATTGGATTTAGAAAAATATTTTCCTGAGGGAAGTTAAGACATTGAAGGCCAATCCACCATTCTAGTGCACGCAAAGGATGGAAGCCTAACGTAAAAGTTGAATTAGTCAACGATGGTATTGTAAGTCAACTGAGAGTCTACATATCCTAGGCTGTGAGTCCACCTAATGATATCCAACGTTTTTGTTGATCAAACACATGTGATCAATCGCCTTGGCATGGCTCCTCCAAGATGGTTGAGGCAAAAATGTTCATTCAACTCTCTCATAGTGAATGTGTTGTCATAGAATTCAAAGGAGGGAAGTATGTTTGATACAGGAGGGGAATACGCGTTGAAAGAAGAAGCTCATGGAGTGCCAAAGAAGTTTTCCAAGAATGTAAAGCCTAGATTCCATTCGGGTTTCAAGGAATGTTTGGCAAAGAGGCAACTTAGAGTCGCATGAAACCAAAGGTGCAATAATGAAACTATGAGTTGTTTGTTTTAATGCATAATGCATACCTTCTGTTAATTACCTCCTCGGAGTTGCGTGATTACATTATGTGTTGAACCTTTCTCATTTTGCATGACATGATTACATGCATATACTTACATATAATGTATGGCCCTTAGTATGATGGTACATGATCTAATGATTTTTTTCTTATAGATGTATGAAAATAATCACATGTAGAAATTGTAACTTGACACAAAAATCTAATATGCACACATTAAACAATAAGGAACACATAAAGGCACAACAAGAAGACACCAAGACTTCATAACAGATTTTTTCCAACTCAAACTACATCATCGGGCCCTGCTCAATCAATGGGGAGGCCTTCATATATTAAATGGCATGAAAAGAAGAGAATTACAATCACCAATTGCATAAAAAGAGGCTATACCTCCATTCTGGACAATGGCTATGAAATGGAGACCTCAGAAGGAGAAATGGACAACACCAATGCATCCATGGCATTGAGAAGGGCAAAAACCATATCAAAAACACCCAATTTAGACAAAATGATCAATTGGCCCTCCTACAAGCTGTTGCCTTGAACTGTGTGTTGAAAATCCTCTCTCCTGTACCTTTTCCAATCATCGGGCTTTTATATGCTTCATTTAGGATGAAGGCCGCTTAACAATTGGAGGTCTTCTCTATTGGAATAGAAACCGTTCAGGTGGAAGGGTCAGTGGGCACAACAAACCCTTAAAAATAACCTTTTTTCCGCTCAAGTGATATACACGAAAACATTGAAAAACATTGAAAAACCCAGAATGACGGACCTCAAAATATATCAAATCAAACCTATAAATCCATTTGGTTTGGTTGCCCAAACATAATCAACATATTGCTGGTGCACTGGTCCAATTAACGGGGCTTTGTCGACCGCCGATCGCCGATATCGACATCGGCCGAATGCATCAGCATATTCAATGGCCGAGGGTCCTAGTTTTTCATTCTTCCAATTGCTGATACTGATCCCAACGATCTGATCACTCCCACTAATCCGATCGCTCCCGCCAATCTGATCAGCGCCACCAATCTGTTCGCTAATTGCAATTCTTGGTCCTGATATTGCTAATCACTTGCCCCCGACTCTGATTTAATCGAAGATTGTTGATTAGGGGTTCCATTGCTTCTCCTTAAGTCCACCCCTTTGGACCCTCCGATTGCGATTTTTCCTTTATAAGTCTTAAAGACATTTTTAAGAGAAAACACATCACTTTCAAAGGGGCTTAGGCAAGCTCTTTCTACCATAACTTCATCATCGGACTCGGATTGGAGTGTCGTTCACACCATTGGAAATAGGGCGACAAGTACTTCGATCTGATGTCAAGATACTTTCTTTTCTGCGACTTTGAATTTTAAGATTTTCCATGCCATTGTATTTGAAGATCCACCTGGATCAATCCTCCCTATTGAGGAGCTTTTGGACTACAAAAAGCTTTCATTAGTCAATTGGCAAGTGAGGGAATTGTTCCCTCACCTTTTCCTTCTCCATCCATTTGGCCTTGTTGGGGTGCATTCCCATAAAATCTACTCGAAGGTGTTCCACATCTCCTCGTCATGAAGTCTTAGTCCTTTTTTCAAGGACGATGTCTTCCGGTAACTCATTGAGATATTCTAGAGAAAAATCATCAATTGTAGCAACTATGCCCACCTCATCTGTGTCCATGATCAATGGTGGCTCATACAGTTTTAGGTTATCTACATTCACTACTGAGTACATCTTCATATATATCAGCAAATAACGATGAAGGTCATCATTCCCAACCTTCTCCAATATGGTGAATGGACCATACCAGATGGGTTGCAACTTCTTACCTTCTCCCTTCATCCTATCCTTGCTAATGTGGAACCACACTTTGTCACCCACTTGGAATTGATGGTTGACTCGGTGTTTTTCATGTTGAGCGTTGTAACAGGCCTGACTTTTTTCCAGCTGCTCTTGTACTGTTTGGTGAATCAATTGGATTTTCTCAATGAACTGTTGAGCTTTGTCCCTATCATTATGTCCACTGGAGCCATCTTCCCTTCCACAGACGATGTCAAGAGGGCCCTTTGGTAGGTAACCAAAACATGTCTCAAATGGTCAACACTACATAGATGAATGCACTCCTTGGTTGTAGGAATTTTGTACATATGGGAGATGTTCATCCCACAACATGGGATGTTTCCCACAATAGCCTCGTAGCAAGTGTATGACAGTACGGTTGACAACCTTTGTCTGTCTGTCAGTCTACGGATGAAATGTCATGCTTCTTTTCAATTTGGTGTCCATCATCCTCCATAAGATGGTCCAAAACTCTCCAAGAAAGTTAGAGTCCCTATCTAACACAATAGATGTGGGTAATCCAAAATGGACCCAAACATGTTGAAAGAAAAGAGAAGCAGTCTGCTCTATAGTGATCTACTTTTTACAAGGCATAAGTATACACATCTTGCTAAAACAGTCAACGATGACATACAAATAGTCGTGACTCTTCCTAGACAAAGGCAAACCTCCTACAAAGTCCATTGACACACTTTCCCATGGATGACTCGGAATAGGGAGTGGTGTGTAGAGCCCAAGTTTTCTATTAGAGGGCTTTGAAATAGAACACATGACAGAACCCTTTACATAGCAAGCCACAATGTTTTTCAAATGAGGCCGAAAAGAAAATCTTTGTACATGACATAAGGTCCTTTCGACACCAAAGTGTCCATACACAAGAAAGGTGTGAGCCTCTCAAATTACATGTACTCTTTCCCCTATGGGAATACACAATTTACCAAGGTGATACAATAGTTTCCCCTACAAATGATAGTTGTCCACCTGTGAACCATGGGATAGTTTCGCATAAATCTCCTTAAAGTCATCACCGTTAGCATATTGTTCAGCATAACTCTCAAAACAAAACGAAGCAATATGCAAAATAACAGAAGTAGAAATTGGACAGCGAGATAGCATATCAACCACTTTATTGCTAGTGCCCTTCTTATACTTTATTACCAGATGAAACTATTGAAGAAAGCCCATCCACCTGAAATGACGAGATTGCTACAACTTGGTCTGTGACTGAAGATACTGCAAGGGCTGGTGATTTGTATGATGTTGGTCACTTTATTTGCTTATTAATTAAACAGTCAAGTGCCACATAAATTGTCAACCTCGGAAAGTCCGATTATTTCAAAGGCAACCACGTACTATATGTACTCAATTTTAATAGCACTAAAAGTTGTAGTATAAATAAATCACACCTCATTTAAATATTCACTCTCTGTTACAAAAACTATACTCTATTGTAGATATCTAACAAGAGATGAATAATTGATTAGAAAGAATAAATCTGCAAAAGAAAACAATGGCTATTCTGTCACAAAGGATCAGGACCCTATCCCCAAAGTGGGAACCTTTAGCACCTACCTCTATTCATCTAGTTCACCAATTCACTCTGTAAACCTAATCACCGATGAGATAATCATGAAATAACATGAATCGATTAAGAAAGAAACAGAGATTCAACAAAAGTAAAATAACATATAGAAACAGTACTTGTTAACAAGGTATGAACATAAATCACACTTAACACACGATAGAAAGATAATGGGTGAATATTGTGATGAAGGTGGGCCCTGTCCTTCTCACAAGATTCCCCAGGAAACAAAAACTAAAATGAGATACTCAAAACAAAACTCTATTCATTCATCAATATACGATATTACAGAAAGGATTCAATCTCGTTCCTTCAACTGCAACGTCCTGTTACAGCTTGTTCATCTCCTTCTAATGTATATGTCTCCTCTTTATTGAGGAGACATCTATTACAGAAGATTTACATTATAGATTCTAGTTCAACCCATTATATAAAAGTAGGGAAATCAGTTTGTCATCAATAGAATGTTTTTACAGTAATTTAGATTATGAACGTTACAGCCAATGTAACAGCTTCCTCAGCGATTGAGTAGGTTCCTCTGTTGTTGTCAAATCTAGTAAGCAAATCTCAACTATTTCAGCTTCGAGATTTGTGTGTTTCTCTTGTTGTTTCAGCTTTGAGATTCACGTGTTGTTCTTGTTGTTTCAACAACTGCAAAAGATAGTCCTACCAGCTTCAGGCAGTTTCACCAATGCGGTGTGCACATCATTCTTTAATTGTTCAGCAACTTAATCAACTTCAAAGATCAATTATGAAGATATCATGATTATATGTTAAATAATTAAACACATAGCGATGAGAAGAGTCACTGCATACCTTGGAATAATTGAGTCAAAACACTAACAAGGACTTTCAAATATGGGTTCAAAAGGGTAATATTATAACAAAATGTATGGTCAGAGAGAGACAATATGGGGTCCTAACATCCCCCCCAATTGAAAGGATTGCATGTCCCCATGCAACTTCTACTCTGAGTCTGAGTCGAAATACTGGGATGTACAATGTAAATAAGCATGCTTATGCAGTAAGTATAGAAAGTGTTGTCAACCATGTCTCTAAACCCTTGGACATTCTAAATTTTTTGCCATGCTGCAAGCTCCTCATTTTTGGTCAACATGAACTGAGCCTTGTATTGCTGACCTGGCAGCCATAGAAGAGGAAAGTGAAAGTGATAACCCAACCATTTCTCAGCACACTGTTGAATACATTTAGCATAGTTAGGTATTCGTGAGATTGCTTCCTGAGGATTGAGAGGGTTAAAGGGGTGGTACTCCCTTCTCTCCTTAGGACAGTGTTCTCAAAACAGATTATTTGCTTGAATGGCCAAAGTTCCCTTAGTCTTGACATAGTGTTGGAATTCCTCCAAGACTGCTACCTGTAGTTTTTTGATATGGTCAGTCATTGCTGGATCTCATAGAATTCATTGATGTTCAGCAATAAAAACGACGACATTTTGTGGCTCAGCTGGGATCAAGAGAAGGAAGTTCTCCTCATTGTGTGTTGCTGACATGAAAGCATTTTGCCAGGTAAGATGATTAGCCAAGAAAGAAACGAAGGCTCTAATATGAATATCACCAATGAGAGGAATTAAATCAAGCTTCCTATCTTCAGGCATGGCCTCATTGTGAAGATAGAGTTCACATAACAAGTTCTGTTCACTATTTGACGCTTCTGCAAAAGTCTCAATAAACTACTGAGGTGTAGACACCTCGTGCGGTCGTCCATATCTGATCGCTTTCACTTGGAGGAACGCTAAGCATTCTCTCAGAAACACAAAATAACTAAAAGATGGTTTTCTAGTGGAAAGTAATCTTTGAACCAAATCAAAGAGAAGAGACAGTCTGATTATTAGCTTTTTGTTTTCCTTGTGTTGTGCACGAGACTGTTCAAGGACTTCCCAATTTCTATATACATGATTGAGCCATAATGATTTATGTTGCTGAAATGCCTTTCCTTGTGAGAGATCATACTCTGTCTTCCATGTGTCCCCCAGTTCTTGAAAACTAGAGGTCTGAGTGGAAACAATGCTTACACATCGAGGTTCAGTCTAGGTACACATAGTCTTAAAAGATTTTGGTGTTGGTTTCTCATCTGTAGCAACTAGGGTAGGCCGGGGTGGTTTTATTTCTTCCTCAAAGATCTTTAAAGGCCCCGGGGGTTCTTGTGTAATAGCAGGGTGTTCCTTTTTAACTATGACAGGATCAGATATAGGACTGGATCCAGGCAACAGAACTTCGATTATCTTATAACCGGCTCTAGAATAAAGATCACCACATTCATTGCACATGTATTCATTGTGTCGATCCTTTTCTACACTCTTTTCAGCTGCAGATGCTACTTGAGCTAACATGTAGAGATTGAGTTCCTTTTCATAAGCTTCCCTTGCCTTTGTTAACTCATGCTTATAAGCCTCAATCTCAGATTTCAAAAACTAGTTTTCTTCCTGAAGGGAGGTTAAAGTAACCGGGCCTTCTGTAGCAGTTGCACATTCTAGTGGATGGGAGGATCATTGTTCGATGGCAGCTTCATCATTTGCATTCTCAACAAGTGGTTCTTGTGTAAGATCTGTTAGGTCAGTGGCAAGGAAAATTTTAAGGATGGAAAATTTTCTTGAACTTTAAAAAATTGGTGAATCTCACTAATCCCTAATATGAAAACTATAAAATGTTCATTGATATATTTGTAAAATTATTCAAATTTATAATCATTTTAGATATAGTCTTTATATAACGTTGGCGATTTTTAAGGTAAAATAATTTTATATTCTAAAATTTGGGCGAATCATCTTTTATAAAAATGGAAATTGGCGAATCTTTTTGTGGAAAAATAATGGAAAATTAGCCCACTGGGTGAATATTAGCCCCTAAAATTTTCCATGGGACTCAGTGGCTAGTTCTTGTGTAACAGCCACATCTAGGTCATCTATATTTTGTTTCTCAACAGGTGGTTCTTGTGTATCACCTGTTAAGTCAGTGGATGGTTCTTGTGTAATAGCCACATCTAGGTTGTCTACCTTTTATTTCTCAACAGGTGGTTCTTGTGTATCACCTGTTAAGTCAATGGCTAGTTCTTGTGGAGAAACCACATGTTGTACATCGTCTTGGGTGTCTACTTTTGATAAATCAATAGCTAGTTCTTGTGGAGCAGTTGCATCCTCTGAAAGGAATGATGTCACAAAATCCTGAACACTTTGCATTTCGGTACCCGAGGGTGAGGAAGGTAAGGGTTCAGGGCTTGGCGGGGTACGGGGTTTTAGAATGATAGGTGGGGAATTTGGGGTGATGGCCTCAGTTGCTACAGACATCCTTATTCGTCGCCGAGGTAAGGAGGTAGGAAAAACAATGGTTTTTCTCTTACGAACATTTTTCCTTAGGATAGGGGGATTATCAGTAATAGTGGCTTCCTTAATTGAAGCCCTCGTTCTTCTCTTTAGTGGTGGTGCAACTTTCTTTTATGTTTTCCATTTGAGCTTAATAATGGGGGTATTATCATCTGAATTATCAGTGGGAATATGGACGATAGGAGTGGATGATTCAGTTACATTAAGGGGTGGGGTCCATTGTGGATTTTAAGTGCCCAATTGGGGTTTTTCGGCTGCTGGTTGCTGAATTTCAGCAGCTTGCTGGAAATTTTCTACTGCCGGTTGAAGGATTTCAGTAGCTTGCTAGGGAGAGTTGTCAAGGGGAGGGGGATTGTGCATGGCAAAGCCCCTATGGTTTAGGAGTTCAACCAAGCGATAGTGCATGAGGGAGAGGAGTGCGTGCCTTGCATTCACGGAATAGTGTGACATATTCTTTAGACATCCAAGCAGATAATATGGCATATTTAACAAATGACCATGTCTTAAATGATTCAATAACACAAAGGCATACTTGTACACTACCTAATAATGTCCCTCACAGGTGAAGTAGTGCTTAATGAACTCTATAACCTTCCGCCATGGCGATGGTAGTGAACAGAGTGCAACACCCCTGCCTTTAGGTTTGACCCAATTCCCTGGTAGAAGAAAATCTTGCTGTGTGTTCAGAATGAGGTGTTTCTAACTAAACCAATGAGCACCATTGGTTGGTAACCCTGAAACCTATGTTATATCCTCCTCCGTTACTGGAATTCGCACTCCCTGAACAATAGAGTATCCTTCTTTCAAATTGCATGCAAATTTCAGAATTTGCTGAGAATCAAAATCCGGGAGCCTTCAAAAATAGTCGACCCATCCTACTTGTAGAAAAGTTTGGTATGCTTCCTGGTAAAGTTCCAATAGAGTTGTTGAGCCAGGTTCATGTCTAACATCGTTTCATCCCATAGTTACTAGTTCAGTAAAACGCAGAGTACAGAACCGAGTTGTTGCAACCAAAATAGAGTAAGATGTTGCAAATGAGGTTATGAAACAATAAGACACAAACAGGGTGACGAGACACAACTGTGAAAGAAAAATAAATGACGGTAATTGGCGTATCTTGGAATGATTGCAATTTTTTGGTATTCCCCCCCAACCGTGGCTAAAATGATAGATTTGAATGTATGGTGATTTTGGCAATCATATCAATATCTTCTCATTAACTATAGTTTAATATTTACACATAAACACGCATACCTTCACATTTAACCTTTGGTTGTTTTGTGGAAAATATAATCTCACCATTAATAGATCACTTATCTTCATGAAAAAGGGTTTATAAAGTATGAGGGTATTTATACAAAAGGTTTTCTATATTCACGAGAAGTGATAGTGAAGGAACACAATTATCAGGATGAATGGTTGATTCCTTTAATGAAAAGTGATATGTATCCATCATTTTTTAGAGAAAGTAATGGTTCAATCTCGGGAAAAATGGGAAAATTGGTACTTCTTAGGGAAAGATGGAAAAGATTGGTGTTTTAGCAACGGGAATAAAAAATGGTGTTTCAGCAACGGGAAAATGGTGTTTCAACAACGGGAAAAATGGGAAGATGTTGCTAAAGGGTAGTGAGAGGGAATGGATTATGATTTGAAGTGAAATGGCAATGTTTCCCAAGCCAAAGATTGATCATTCCTGTATTGAAATTGTTCTTCTCAGCCAGCTTCCAAATCTAGGATCTGCAAAATAGTTAATTGTAACATGGCAACCTTTGACAGGGATTATTAGTTAAGAACTCTAATCTAAAAAAAATAAATATATAAATAGAAGAACTAAGTGCAATGAGGGATAGCAGACTCCCCCAGAAAGACATAATGTATATATGTCATGCAAGTGGCTTTGAAATACTCCTTCGAAATAGGTTGTTGATACAAATAGAGCCGATACCCATTCACTAATGATGGTGTTTTAGAATCATCAATTATTAGGAGCCTGGCTGTTCCATTTGGGAAAACACTACCTACTTCATAAGGTCCTAGCCACGTTGTTCTTAATTTGCCTTGAAAATTTGCAAAATGAGAGTCATACAATAGAGCCCAATTACCTTTTTGGAACTTCTTATGCTTAATGGTTTTATCATGCCACTTGGTTCTTTGTTATTGTATCATAGTTGTTTGATGGATGGCATCCAACCTCCTTTCATCCAATTCCTGAAGCTATTGCAACATAGCTATCTGTGCATCAGTCAAGTCAAGGTTAATAGCTAAAGCAGTTCTTAACATTTTAATTTCAAATTCCATAGGAAAAAAAACACTTTTACCATAAACTAATTCATAATGTGAAAAACCTGTAGTGTTCCTCCAAGTAGTTATGTAAGCCCATAATGCTTCAGGCAACCTTTGAAACCAATCCCTTCTATTCTCCTTTACCATTTTTGTTAAAATGGCTTCTATGACTTTATTCGTACTTTCCACCTACCCATTGGCCTGGGGGTGATAAGGCGTAGTCATTTTATGATTAATATGATATTTTTGAAATGTATCTTTAAAGCCATGAGAGTTGAAAGGAGGTCCTCCATCTATGACTATTTCTCTAGGCAATCCAAACCTAACAAAGATTTCTTCAAATAGAAAGGTTAAAACAGATTCTTCATTAGCTCTAAGGAGTGCCTTAGCTTCCACCCATTTAGTCATATAATCTGTGCAAACCAGTATATAAACTCTTTGATTGGATGGAGGGTTGATGGGACCTATGAAATCTAGAGCCCATCCTTCAAAGGGTTCAAGTATTACCTGGGGGTTCAGTGGCATTTCATCCCTGTGATAAGGCTGGCCCATTCTCTGACAGCTATCACAGGCCCTGACATACTTCTTTGCATCCTTGAAAAGTGAGGGCCAATAATAACGCATTCTAAGAACCTTATGTGATGTTCTTTTATCAGCAAAATGCCCTCCACAAAGGCCATCATGACAAGCCTTCAATATATCATAAACCTCATCTTCTCTAATGCATCTTCGAATTTCCTGATCAAGTCTTGTGTGAAAAAGACACCCACTTATCCAGTTGTACCGTGCACTTTGTTGAATGATCTTTCTTTTCTCTCTGTGTGACAGGTGTGATGGTAGCTTCCCTTTAACTAGATAATTGGCAATGTTTGCATATGAAGGTGAGTGAGCGGATACTGCAAATAAATATTCATCAGGAAAGGAATCATCTACTACAGTGCTCTCATCAGTTTTTATCTGAGAAAGGAAATCAACAACTACATTTTCTTTACCTGGTCGATCTACAATTGTAATATCAAATTCTGGTAGTAATAATAGCCATCTGGTAACTCGAGCATTTGTGACCAATTTATTCATTAAATACTTAATGGCCGAGTGATCAATATGAACAAAAGTAGTGTAACCGGTAATATAATGTCGAAACTTATTAATAGCATAAATGACTGCTAAAAAATCCTTTTCGGTAACTATGTAATTAAGTTCAGCAGGGGTCATATTTTTACTAATAAAATAGATAGCATAAGGAAGATTGTTTTCTTCTTGGCCCAAGACAGCTCCAATTGCAGTATCTGAAGCATCAGAGGATATATGAAACGGCAGTGCCCAATCAAGTCCTCTTAAAATAGGAGTTGTAGACAAATGATGCTTAAGTTCATTAAATTCTTTTTGACAGCCATCAGTCCACTTGAATTCAACATTTTTCATAAGTAACACAAACAAAGGAGAAGGTATTTTAGAAAAATCCTTGATAAATCTTCTATAATATCCAACATGTCCTAAAAAACTTCTTACATCAGTTTGTGTTTTAGGGATAGGAAGAGTCTAAATTACCTGTACCTTAGCTGGATCAACTTGAATCCCTAGGAATGAGATAGTGTCCCAATACAATTTCTTAATTCATCATCATATGACATTTTTCAGTACTTAAGGCAAGATGCGCTTCTATACATCGTTTAAGTACTTTCTCAAGGTTTTCTTCAAAAGTCACACCATAAGGAGTAAAGTCATCCATAAATATCTCTAAAGAGTCATTAAGAATATCAGAGAAAATTCCTATCACTGCTCTTTGAAATGTTGCTGGAGCATTACATAGCCCAAATGGAAGAACTCTATAGGAAAAAGTTCCCCATGGACTAGTAAAAGTGGTCTTGTCTTGGTCTTGGGGTGCAATCTTGATCTCGTTATATCCACTAAAACCATCTAAAAAGGAAAAGAATCTCTTTCCTAACAAATTTTCTAGCACCTGATCAATAAATGGTAAGAGGAAATGATCTTTCTGAGTGGCTTTATTTAGAGCTCTATAATCCTCACACACTTTCCATTTCCCATTTTTCTTAGGTACAATCACTAATGGAGAAACCCATTCACTATCAGATATAGGGTATATAAATCCTGCATTAAGCAATTTTTGAAGTTCTTCTTTAACAATTTCCCTTAAATTGGGATTCATTCGTCGCTGGGGTTGACAGACTGGGTGAGATCCCTCTTTCATATAAATATGATGAGTACATAATTCAGGAGAGATTCCCTTCATATCTATGTAGTCCCATGCGAATGCTTCCCTATTTTCATGAAGTAAATTCATTAACTATTGTGTTTCAACATCTTTTAGGTTAGGGTTTATATTCAATGTTCTACCAGGCTTGATTTCTACTGTTATGCTCTTCGAGGAGATATCAGTTTATGTTTGAGATAAATTTTCAGTTTTAAGGTTTTGCTGTGATTTAGGTTCCAAGATTGCAGTCAATTGATCATGTGTTTCAGAGTTAACTGAAGAAGCTTCGGAAATGAAATTACTAATTAGTTCATCCTCAGTTGTATCTTTAAAAGTTAAGCCTTGTCCAATAGTCAAGATGGGTTGGGTATCATCATCCTCATAGTCTAACCATACAAAGTTATCATTGTGAATCATAAGTGTAGCATGAGGGTAAAGAGTGAGCTGCTTAGTTTCACATCCATTAGAAATTGTCATTAAACCTGATCTACAGCTGATGAAGGCATCTGTTGTAGCCAACCAAGGTCTCCCTAAAATCAATGGATGTCCCCCCAACTTTGTTTTAGTCTGTAATACAACAGAATCAGCTGGGTAGTTCCAAGATTCGACTGAAATTATCAAGTCTTCAATAACCCCTTCTGGTTTGATTATGGAATGGTCGGCTATTTCTAGAATGGTTGGGCTTTCTCTAATTACATTCTTTAACTGTAATAACTGTGTAATTTCAAGTGTCATAATGTTTATAGAAGCACCTAAATCTACCAGAACTCTGGAAACAAAAGTTTTTCCAACCTGTACTGTAACTGTAGGATGACTAGGGTCACCATATTTCACAGGAGGGGTTTTTCTTATCATTAAAGCAGCTAGATCACCCATCACATGAACTGTGAGGGGATCTTTAGCTTTTCTTCCAGGTTTTTTAATGCAAATGTCTCTAACAGTTCTAGCATAAATTCGTACATCTCTAAGTGCTTGTAAGAGTGGAATTTTAACATACATATTCTACAATTCTCCTAGAAAGTTAAAAGCAGGTAGCTCAAGTGTCTTGGTAAGAGTCAGACGTTCAGGGAATGGCAGCTCTGCTGTTTCAACAGTTTTATTAGAGGGTGACTCAACTGTTCTAGCATTCTTATTGGATGACTTATCTTTTCATGTCTCCTCTTTATCAAAGTCAGAAGAAGTAATGTCATCAATAATAGGTTCAACTACTCTCCCAGACCGCAAATGAATATCATTACATTGCATAGGGAAAATAGGTTGGTTCTGAATATCAATGACCTATAGAGCTTTATTATTATTAGGGTTGGGGTTCGGTTGTACAGGCAGCTAGGGTCTCATTATCTGGTTATTTGGTGGAGCGTTTGATGGCAGAGAGAGAGATTGCTGATACTGGGGGAATTGGTTTGGAAATGGGATTTGTTGAGCTTTCCAGCTTGGGTTCCACTGATTAAAATAAGATTGTTGTAGAGACCAAGGATTCCATATTGTAGGATCCATAAAGGGAGGGTTTGGTTGCTGCATGGGTCGGAAGTTCATTTGGTTGAAGGGTGGGTATTGCATTTGATTTAAGGGCGGGTAGTTTTCTTGAAAAGAAGGATGATTATTCCAACTATTAAATGGCATATTAGAATTTGCACCTTGTCCTCATGGTTTCCATTGCCTCCTCTATGTCAGCAAGTAAACTGCTTCAGCTTCTTCTTCAGTTGGTTGTAGTGGTGCTTTTATTCTTGGTAAAGAAGGGCATTGTTGAGTCTCATGGTCCTTCTCGTAAATAGTGCAAATTGGTACCTTGTCCAGTGGGCATTCCCTTAGTGCGTGTTTTTCTCTGCATTTAGAGCAGAAAATAGCCAAAGCAACTTCTACCTCTGCCTACTTATTTTTAACCTGCAAGGTGTCAATTTGTGAAGCAAAAGAGCTTAACATTTCAGTTTTAAATTCTTCAAGTAAGTTACCTATTTCAGCCCTTGTTTCTCCTCCACTAGCTGATTTTTGGACTCTTGAGTATGTACTATCTTTGCTTTTTGGTCTGTTTACTGCTCCTCTAGAACATCTATTACAGAGGTTGACAATCTCATAATACGATTACTTAGATATATCCCCTTTTCCAAGCATATTCAACATGTCTAAACAGTCATCCTGTACCCCTTTCAACAGTATTGACTTAAGAATATCCTTACTCATATTAGGATGATCAGATCTCCGCAAATTATATTGTAATCTCTCCACGAATCCTCCAGATTTTCATCCTCCTTGTGAACCATCTTAAATAATTCCACCTTCACTTCTCTTGTTTAGTAATAGTCTTGGTATTTGGCCAGGAACTTTTCTTTCATCTGATCCCATGTTGTGATCACATGTCCTCCCAGGCTCATG
This sequence comes from Pinus taeda, assembly GCA_000404065.3. Taxonomy (NCBI): domain Eukaryota; kingdom Viridiplantae; phylum Streptophyta; class Pinopsida; order Pinales; family Pinaceae; genus Pinus; species Pinus taeda. The sequence goes on from APFE030665631.1 coordinate 115,352, forward strand.
AACCACCTCAGTGCATTTCCTTTTAGTGTTGCTGGAAATAAATTTAACTTTTGAAGATTAGTAACATAATCATAACTTCTACACAATATATCAAACTCAAACAGAAATTCATCAGGGTCTTCAAATGATAAACCATGGAAATTAGGTAGGGCTGAGAGTAGGATGTCCTTCATAGGATTTTCCCCTCTAGGAAGATCTTCAATAGGAAATTCCAAGGTGGAAAGGGAATTTTCTCCTCTTCCTTCTCTTTTTCCCCCACTAAAGGGTCCTTCATTGTTTCCGTCCATTGGTTGTTCCCCCATTTCACTTGCTCGATCTTCAATGACTTCCGTTGGGCTCTCAATGTTTTGAACTGGTTCCTCAACTTCAATATCTTCTATTGGTTCCTCAATATCTTCCACTCACCCCTCAATTTGTTCTACTGTCTCTTCGGCCATTTCTAGTCCCCATACTTCCTCCGTTTCGTACTCTGTCTGGAGAGAGTGCTGAGTCTGTGGCCTCCGAGAACTTATCTTCTGAGATGTTTCAGCTTTTAAAATAATGTCATCAATGAAAGTTTTCCTTCCTCCTCTGCCTTTGCCCCTGCCACCTGTAGGGTTAGTTTTCATGCGTCCTCTCATGCATCCTGGACATCTAAAAGAAAATCATTAATGCTCTTAAAATATTCAGTCACCTTCCCCGGAAACGACGCCAAAATGTTGGTCACTTTATTTGCTTACTAATTAAACAGTCGAGTGCCACATAAATTGTCAATCCAGGAAAGTCTGATTATTTCAAAGGCAACCATGTACTATATGTAATCAATTTTAATAGCACTAAAAGTTGTAGTATAAATAAATCACATCTTTTTTAAATCTTCACTCTGTGTTACAGCAACTATACTCTATTGTAGATATCTAACAAGAGATGAATAACTGATTAGAAAGAATAAATCTGCAAAAGAAAACAATGGCTATTCTGTAACAAAGGATCAGGACCCTATCCCCAGAGTGGGAAACTTCAGCACCTACCTCTGTTCATCTAGCTCGCCAATTCACTCTGTAAACCTAATCATCGGTGAGACACTCATGAAATAACATCAATCGATTAAGAAAGAAACAGAGTTTCAGCAAAAGTAAAATAACATCCAGAAACAGTACTTCTTAAAAATGTATGAACATAAATCACACTTAACACACGCCAAAAAGATAATGGGTGAATCTTGTGATGAAGGTGGGCCCTATCCTCCTCACAAGATTCCCTAGGAAACATAAACTAAAATGAGATACTTAGAACAAAACTCTATTCATTCAGAAATATACCATATTACAGAAAAGATTTAGTCTCGTTCCTTCAACTACAACCTCCTGTTATAGCTTGTTCATCTCCTTCTAATGTAGATATCTCCTCTTTATTGAGGAGACAACTATTACAAAATATTTACATTACAGATTCTAGTTCAACCCATTATACAAAAATAGGGAAATTAGTTTCCCGTCAACAGAATGTTGTTACAGTAATTTAGATTATGAACATTACAACCAATGTAACAACTTCATCGGTGATTGATCAGGGTCCTCTGTTACTATCAAATCTGGTACGCAAATCTCAATTGTTTCAGCTTCGCGATTTGCATGTTGTTCTTGCAGTTTAAGCTTCGAGATTTGCGTGCTATTCTTGTTGTTTCAGCAACTGCAAAAGATAGTCCTGCCAGCTTCAGGTAGTTTCAGCAATGCGGTCTGCACATCATTCTTTAATTCTTCAGCAACTTAATCAACTTAAAAGATCATTTATGAAGATAGCATGATTATATGTTAAATAAATAAACATATAGCAATGAGAAGAGTCACTGCTTACCTTGGAATAATTGAGTCAAAACACTAACAAGGACTTTTAAATATGGGTTGAAAAGGGTGATATTATAACAAAATGCATGGTTAGAGAGAGACAATATGGGCTCATAACATATGAATTATGGTCTCCTTGCCGATCAAGTAGTGTTTCCACTTTTTTCAGACTCTGCACCAAGGCATAAAGCTCCTTGTAATAAGTGGGATAATTTATCACAACATGCGAAAACTTCTCAAAATGGTAACAAATCGACTTCTTTTGCCGCATCAGTACAACTCCCATGGCATAACCCCTGGCATCAGTTTCGATCTCAAATGGCTGTTGGAGATTGGGTAAGGCTAAGACTAGCATGATGTTGGTATTTTCCTTCAATGTTTCGAAGGACTTCTGTTGTCTTCCTCCCCATTGGAAGACCTTTTTCACACTTGTCAATGTGTGCAAACGTGCTGCAATAATAGAGAAATTAGCAATAGATCTCCTCCAATACTGGACTACTCCTAAAAAGCTATGGAACTTGGTTACACTAGTAGGCTTAGGCCAATTTACAATTGCTTCAACTTTAGAAGGATAAATCTTTAACTGACCATGACCAACATTATGACCTAGGTAACCCAAAGAGCTTTTCTCGAACTCACACTTTGACAACTTTACAAAGAGTTTTTCCTTTTTCAATACATCAAGCACTTTCTTTACATGACACACATGTTCAACCCAACTCTTACTAAACACAAGTATATCATCTAAATATACAAGAAAAAATTCATCAATGGAACGCTGAAAGAGATCGTTCATGACCCTCATAAAAGTTGTTGGAGTGTTGCAAAGTCTGAATCGCAACACCATCCATTCAAACAACCCCTCTTTGGTCTCGAAGGTGGTTTTCCACACGTCCTACTCTGCAAGTCAGACCTGGTGAAAACCACTACGCAAATCCAATTTGGTGAAATAAACAACATTCTTTAACTCATCTAATAAGTCATCAATGCATGGAAGAGGGTAGCGATTTTTCACCGTGATCTTGTTTAATGCACTGTAATATACACACACCCTCCATGTGTCATCTTTATTTGGGACTAAGACAATTAGTGAGCCACACGAAGAAGTGCTCAGCCTCATGACCCCTTGGTCCAACAATTCCTACACCTATTTCTTGATTTCCTTGTCAGGTCCCTATAATACTAGTGATTACCCCATTACTATTGTAGTTGTATCCATTATTAATATTTTTGTGCCCCTATTGTCCCCATATTTTTATTACTGCGCCCCATAGAATCCCTCCATTGTTATTTTTGTGGCTTTATATTATTATTGTTAGGTCGGCTGGGTTATATTGTGACTCCTTAGACTCCTATATATAGAAGGGAGGTTTTGTCATTTGAATCATCCAACAATTGTTCATTTATGTAATATAAAGGAGGTTACCCCCTCGAAGAGGCTTAATTCTAAGGTGTTGATCTATCCTTTCTTCTTTTCTTGAGCTGGTTTCATAACATTTGGTATCAAAGCTTTGGATTCTAGGGTTTCGCTGCTCGAAATATGTCATCATGGCATTTTCGCTATAAATTTTTTTCTGAGATGTTTCAGAGGCTAAAAAAAAACCATTTGAGAAGAACTCGTGCTAAACCTCGGGTCCAAATTTCAGAAGTTTTTGCGCTATATTTGCAGAGATATGATCTGAGGAAGTTGGTCTTTGTGTAGACTCCTGAATTACATTCCAAACAGGTGACCTGGGGAAAATCTTCATAACTTTCTCTATGAGCATCGGATTGAAATTTCGTTATAAGGTATAGAAAGAGGACGGACTGTAGTTTCTTGTATATATGTTTTAGAGCCAAAGGTCGAAACATTGACTCGTGGCACATCATACAAGTTCGTTCTACTGAACTAGTATATAATCAGGTCACTGTGGGAGATTTCGTATAACTCTTCCTTGGAGAATCCAATTTGGATCAGACTGGTGGCATTCGAAAGAGGACAAAGAGGGCTACCGCAGGTTACAATTTCAAAACTGGATGATCTAAAAGTACAGAGATACATCAGAGGCAATATCAAGCTCCTACAAAGTGAAAAAAGGTGTGTAGATTCTTTTAATCTTTGCTTAAGATTGGTTTGAAAATTTATTTTGAAGGAATTCAAAGGGTTAGTAGAGCATTATTATCGGTAACTAATGCCCCAAGGAAAGGAAATGAAAATACCTAGTAAGCAGCCTAAAAGATCTAGCATGACTCATGAAGAAGAGAATAAATGCTACATGATATATCAAAATTACAACAAGTGCAACAAGTGTCACTTGCACAAAAAGCAACAGAATCTAAGATGGATGGTTTAAGGAAAGATGTAGAAGCTAAGATGGATGGTTTAAAGAAAGTTGTAGAAGCTAAGATGGATTGTTTAAGGAAAGGTGTAGAAGCTAAGATGGATGGCATGGAAGCTAAGATGAATGGCATGGACACTAAAATTGATGGCATGGATGATAAGATGGAAGAATTAAAGATAAATATGAATAAGTTGCTACAAGACATGGTCACTAATGGTGAAAGGGTACTAAAGGAAACTCATGATTTGAAGAAAAGAAATGTTAATCATGATTCCATAGACTCTAATTTTGGGTCAAAGACCCACCGTATTCAAAAAATCGATATAAGGAAGTTTGATGGCAAGGATCCTGTAACATGGATATTACAGATGGAGCAATTTTTCGATCTCAATAATGTGCAAAACAGATAAAAGGTACATATTGAAACTTTATATTTGGAACCAAATCAGTTTGTATGGTATCAATGGCTTTGTTGTCGTAAACAAATTATCACTTGGGAATTTTTTACCGAAGAATTGACAACACATTATGAGGATACAAAAAGCAACACTTTTTTTAGCCAATTGATAAGTCTCGAACAAAAGGGTTCAATAATGGAGCACATTGAGGAGTTCCAAGAATTGAACATAAGGGTAAAAAATATTAGGGAGGAGCATAGGATTAATGTGTTCATAGGGACTTTAAATGATAATATCCAACATGATGTTCGCCTTTGGGAACCTAATTCATTAGAGAAGGCATTCAAGTTAGCAAGAAAAATGGAAAGAAAAATTATGGCAACCAGGAAGCATACCAGTCACAACTATAAAGATGGAAGTGTTATTACCCCCAGCCTTCCACAACCTATAAGGTTGACACCACAACAATTGGAAGAAAAAAGAGCAAAAGGGCTTTGTTATAGTTGTGATAGCAAATACACTAAAGGTCATAAGTGTGCTGAAAAGAAATTATTCTATATAGACTGTGAAGAGGAAGAAGAAAAGGAGCAAGAAAGGTCAAAAGAAGAGGATATAATCTAGGAACAAAGCATAGATAAAGAAGAAATGAAAACGACCATATATTGTAATGCATTGGCTGGAATTACCACTCCTCAAACCATCATGATAGAAGGAAAAATCAAGAAGGAAAGGGTAATAGTGTTGATTGATACAGGAAGCACCCACAATTTTATTCATTATAAGGTAGAAAAATAATTGAATTTCTTCCTATATCCAGCACCAGAGTGTCAAGTGATGATTGCAAATGGAGGAACGATAAAGTGCTCTGTAAAGTGCCATAATATCAAGTTATCCATTCCAATGGGAGGTGCTGATATGGTACTAGGAGTCCAATGGCTACAATCCTTTAGTACAATAGCTTTTAATTTTCAAGAACTTTTCATGAAATTTTCTGCGGAAGGAAAGGAAGTTAAATTAAGTGGTATTGTAGGGAAACCAAGAAGGATAATCAGCTCTAACGATATGACAAAGATACTAAAAAAGGAACAAAAAGGTGTAATTGCACAATTATGTTTGCTAGATGTTTCCACATCGGAATCATCTATTTCTCTAGATCTCCAAAATGTCCTGGACAATCATTCCAAGGTATTTGAGACTCCCAAAGGTCTCCCACCTATTCCTGGAAGTGTTCCTCCAAACATTAAGCCGTACAGATATCCCTATGCCCAAAAGGGTGAAATTGAACGTATGGCTGCAGAAATGCTAGAGGCTAGTATAATTCAACCTAGTCAAAGTTCTTTCTCTGCTCCAGTAGTATTGGTGCCCAAGAAGGATGGATCATGGCGCATGTGTCCAGATTATAGGGAGCTCAACAAGCTCAATATTAAAGATAAGTTTCCCATTCCTATCATTGATGAATTACTGGATGAATTGCATGGATCAATTTACTTCACCAAGTTGGATTTTCATTCAGGATATCATCAAATCAGAATGAAGATTGAAGATATTCGGAAAACAACATTTCGAACTCATGAGGGTCATTATGAATTTTTGGTCATGCCTTTTGGCCTTACCAATGCACCTTCTACATTTCAAGGTTTGATGAATTCCATTTTCAAACCCTTCCTTAGAAAATTTGTGTTAGTATTTTTTGATGATATACTA